>NW_004624783.1:3331810-3358523 GCF_000247695.1 Heterocephalus glaber | reverse complement strand
AAGTCTTTGTAAACAGGGAGGGATGGAGGGGTTGAAGAGAGGGCAGGGGAATGGGGAAAAAATAAGAACCAAGAGAGATTATGTAAAGGTGCAAATTCCAATGATGAATGCCATTATATTGAATACCTAAAATGTACCAATAAAATTAAACTTAAAAATGAATAAATAAAATAAAATAAAATCTCATACCAATGGCATCTTTCTGTCACTGTGGGCTAGGTGGCAGTCATACAGTTCATAATACTGTCTATGTAATAACAAAAACTAATAGCATCAAAATACGCAGAATGAGTGTCATCTGCTTGGGAGAAGAAAAAACTGTTTTTAAGAAGTCAGCACTCTGGGCCAGGGATTTAGCTCAGTGGTTCCACTGCCTGCCTCATAAGTGCAAGGCCCCGAGTTAGATCCCAGGTACCCAAAAAAAAAAAAAAAAAGTCAGCACTCTAATTGCACAGAGTATGAGAGTGTGCAAAACTCACTGACAAGGACTACTCACAGAGAGTAACTCAGAAGATTTGGACTCTGGTTTTAAGTTTCAAGAATATTATTAGCAATCCATTGCACTTCAATTTTCTTTATGTGTGTTATTCCAGTAAATATAAAATGTACATTCTAATGGATAAGAAAGCAGTTTACCATAGCTTAACTGTCATTTCTTAGCGAAACATAAAATAGTGGTGTTGGTCATAATTACTAGCATCTTAGACACAACAGAACAGTTTTTCAGGCAAAAAGAATGCTGGCCAACATTCTTAGAGAGCTCCTTCACAAACAGACCCGAGTAAAGCCAGAAAGCCTGACAGTACTACACCTGCCCACTTTAACTGCTCCAGACACTGACAAGGTCTTGCTAGCCAGCAGAGCCCTGGGTCACTCAGGGCCACTCCTCAAAGATGCAATTCACAAAGCAGGGTCTCTATCTCCATTAGGACATGCTCCAGGCTCATAGCAGGCCAGGCACACAGCATGGGGAGACAGCATGACACACACACCCCTCAAACCAAAACACAGCTGGGATGTTAAATTTAGACCTACCAACTTTGACAGTTACCCTTTTGATTATAATTTTTTCCCTAATTCTCTGGAGTGTTTTTTTTTTTTCTAAACCTGGAAGCTGCCAACTGCATTTTTCTATTGGCCAAGTTATTCTAAGCATCATATCCAAATAAATTATTTTAAAGCAATGGATCTCTAAAAATGCATAAAACTGTGACTGAATATTTAAAGATAAAGATGTATTTAAAACCGGGGACAAATTTCAAAGAGAGACAATTCTCAGTAAGTGCTCAGATATATAACTGAATAAGTTAATAATTATATATCCTATGACTTATACAATAAACATACGCAGCTGAAAAATCAAATCATTCAAAGAATTTTTCCCCAGGTACAAGTGTTAAGATACAAAGATGAGTGAAATGGTTTTATCTAAAAAGCTCAAAACCAAAGGACTCTTTGAGCTAACTATCAATTTCACCATTTGACAGATAAGAATACTAAGAAATACAGAAATACACAAATTTATCCAAGTTTAAAATGGCTAGTTGGTCATAAGGTGGGATAGAAGCATTTTCAATCAGCAAGCCAAGAAGATACTAATTTAGTCCCCATTTATTGAAATGTGTTCTAGGCACTGGGTCAACTTGAGATCAGTACCACTCCATTTTATAGTAAACCCATGATGATTCAGGACTGGCTGGTCCCAATGCCAAAGCCCCCTCACAGCACCATCTTGCCTCTGCACTGGTCAATGTACATACTGTACTATCTCTGTGAAAAATGACCTGACAGGGTATGAAAGTAGTTCGTGTACACAAACTAAATCCTCCCTCCTAAATCCTCCCTTCTATGTAAGGTTTAATGGGAGCAAAATGCAATAGTTAATACTCTTAAAGTAGACAAAAACAAAAGCCACCACCTTCACATTTGGAAAAGTGAATGAACAAAAGCCAACAAAATTACATAAATTACTATAAAATTTAATCACTATAACTATTCTACTTCATAGTCCAGATACGCCAGCCCAGAGCAAAATAACTAAGGAAGTTTGCCTTTAATATTGAGCCTGTACAAGGATATTTTAGTGACTACTAAACTGTTAAAATGTCCATTTTAATTTACCTGTGGCTGACATGTTATTTTCCTAAGTGACAAGTACACACAGACACACAGCTGTGTGTAGGGATGCACAGAAATGTTTGTTTCAACCAGCATTATAGAGACAATATTGAAGTTAAATGTTGGAATCCAAAAATGGTATTTCAAGCCATCTCACAAGGCATACAGGAAACATACAAAGAGCCAACCATGACTACATGCTGGGAAAGACACAAACCAAAGTTCACCTAACCTATTCATCATTAAATACCTAAATGCTGAATGGGTTTTATGTTAACCCAGGAACCCATTATAAGCCTGAAGAATTATTTCATCAACAGTATTTCCACATTATTTCTTTCTTTGGGAAAATGCAACCTGAGTCATTTTCTCCAATATTTGGGATGGCCCAAGAAAAAGCAGTGGCTTTAGAAAATAGTCCCTGACACTCTCAGACAACACAAACACAGCAGAGGGCAGAGCTGAAGACACAGGCTTATTCCTCTATCAATATCCACGCCTCTTCCACCCAGCTTATTTAACAGGTGTCTCAGAGCAATCTCTTGGGTCACGCATAAGAAGAACAGGGAGCCTATTTGAGACAACTGGGAGAATCTCCTACCAAAGCCTGTGGCCTGTCCCTGTCACTGGTCTAGCAAGCCTTCCCATTCATTCTTAGAGACACCTACTAATACAGCCTAGGCCAAAGCACTAAGCATCACTCTGCTACCTGCAGCATAAGTCAAGAGAAATCAAATACAATGTCTTACTATTAGAATCTCTGAAGAAACCCTAGTAACAATCAGAAAGAATCATATTGAGAAACCACCCACTGCCACGATTTGTGTTAAATCAGATCAAATATATCATATCAACCACCCCAAAACATTCATCTGAAGCATCCTTTTCAAGGAAGTTGCAATCACATGAAAAAGAAAAATGTACATATAGCAATGGTAAATGCCCTAAAGGACTACTCGGATGATGGAGTGTCAAGAAAGTAACTGTTTTATTTAAGTTTTTTGAAGATGAATTCATTCAAGATTTCTTGTGGACAGATTGCATGATGAGTATCTTTTGGCTATGACCTTTGTTCATTTTTCAAGAGGGCTAAATTTTGCATGAATTAGCAAACCAGCAAAGGTGGCCCCTGCTGTTTTATCAAATCAGAAACTAGTAGTCCCTACAACCTGGAAGAAAAACAAAAAACACTTTAAACAACTTACCTGAGCGCACATGTTTTATTAATCTGTATAGCTTCATAAATGCTTTAATAAAAAACACTTTAAAATGAAGCATCTGTTAATGAGAAGTATGAAATCAATTACCTAAAACTCAAACTATACCTACCTCTCTTATTCTAAAGGTGACAGAAAAATAGCACTATTCCTTCTACTTCCGCCAGTGTAATATGTCTTTTTATTAAAACAACACAATGTTGTCCTTCATTTTTCCCATCATCCTCTGCCACCAAACCCAACATGTCTAATTGTAAGCACCTATTCATCCTTCAATACTCAACTCCAACAACACTACCTCTTCCATGAAGTCTACCCTGCTCTTCCCAGGCAGAGTTAGTCCTTAAGCAATCAGCTATGGGTATCTCCATCACAACTCATGCTGCCTCACCCTGCTCTATTCATCTTTGAAACCTAGCACTCACTTCAGTGCCTGGCCCATAGCCAGGACTAAATGTTTGCTGGAACACAAGTGCAGAAGACCCAATGAAAGGCAAAGAGAGTAGACAGTAAAGTAACATAGTTTGGCAAGGGTCAATCTGGAGCTGGTGAAAGACAAGGAGTAAAGTTGAAGGCCTGGCTGTTGTGTTAAAGAAGAAAAAAAGAAAGGGGCATCTACTGATCTCTTGATATATTTCAACACCTGCACATTATCTCATTTAGTCTCTATGACAACCATGTGAAATTGGCATTAAGTCTCCATTTTATCCTGGAAAAAAATAAGTCAACTTGCTCAAGATCACACAACTACTGAGTAGCAAAAGCTCTTTGAACCCTAAACACACACCCGCCACGTACTGCACACACTCTTCAATTCAGAAGTGATTCAATCACCACCTTTTCATTTCCTGTTTGAAGAAATGGGGTTCATTTCTGAACGGGGTTCATACACCCGTTTTTGAAAAGCACACAGTCACATTACATCAGTGGCAGTGAAGCTGAGGTGATGATTCCACCTGGCCTCTGCACCTGAGTCTGGTTAGTGGGTACAAAGTATGTCCCTTGGGGAATATCAGAAATGATCTGCAGGCCTGAGTACCAGGGTAGTCTCTGTGATGAGTCAGGTAAAAATGTTTACTTGAATAAAGAGAGTAGTTTTCAATCAAAATACAGCAGAGCCTTAAAAGGCATCAGTTCAAAGCCCTATAAACCATGACACTGAAAATGAACATTAAGAAACGACTATTTTGGGGCCAGGGATCTAGCTCAGTGGTTCTGCCTCCTGCTTTGCAGGCACAAGGTCCCGAGTTCAATCCCCAGTACCAAAAAAAAAAAAGAAAAGAAATTACTATTTTTTAATGTTTTGCTTTGTCATTTTTGCAAAAAGATGAACACGGATTATGAAACAATAGTTATGGCAACAGACATATAATGTTCAATAGGATGGAAAAAAGAATTTAAGAAAGTAATTTATCATTCTTAGGTTCATCAGGCTTGATAAAAATATTTTTTAATTATGCAGTCCATGTTTTCCTTAAAGATTTTCTAATTCAAAAACTAATAAAACAGGTCAGAGGTCAAAGAATAATATGAAAAGAGGATTATAACTTCCCATAATCTTCTAATACTCACTCTAGAAAGTTTCTGAGATAGAATATTAAAGCAACATTTTTAGGCAAGTTTTAAAACCATGTCACAAAAGCAGTTTACGGGCTCAATCCCATGGGATTCCCGGAGAAATCAACGTATTGTTTAGAAAAATTAAAGAAACACATTATACCCAGTGAGTCTGTGTTGTCCCAAAATTAAACAAAAGCTGCTTAGCCAGCCTCATTTTTCCTAGTACTAAAAAAGTTAAAGAGGAAACAGTGGTAGGTGACTTCATTATTGTTGCAAGGGCAAGTGCACAACACAAAGCTGAAGCCAAGTTTCAGGGGGAATGAATTGAGAGCTGTTGGGAGTATTTTGTTAAAAGAATTATATTTTGTTAAAATAATTTTTTTAAATAATTAAAAGAACAGGATTCAGAATCCATAACCTTGCCAGTAATATGACAAAACAATAAATATGTTTTGGGGAAGTCATTGACCTTAAATTTTGCTATAATACTTTTGATTTATATCAAAATTGTCCTGACTATAATAATTGACTTTCACATCATTCTTCAGCTCTAGCCTGAAAAACAGCATACAGCAATCAGTATTTTATCTTATCTTTTAAAGTCATGAGATGATCATTACGTCAACAGCAAGGCTAATTACATCTGATGAATTTAGTGTACTATCAAAATGAAAAGCAAAGCCAATCTGATACAGTATAGCACATGGCAATGAGGTGAAAATGAAAAGCAACAGTAAACCAAATTTGTAGAGGTTTTTTTCTTTTTCTTTGTCAGTTAAGACTTGGATATTTAGGTGTGTTTGAATGCACAGGAATGCCAGTCTTCCTGTCTTCTGGTCTTCCTGGTCTCAGGAAACAACCAGCGGGCCTTCCTTCCCACCTCTACAAGAAACCCAACCAAACTTTGATGCTCCTGGGCTTCAGACACCTGAAGCCCCAGGCTTCAAACAGCTCGCCCCAGCAGATGAGGTGAGGTGAGATGAGATGAGATGAGATGAGATGAGATGAGATGAGATGAGATGAGATGGGGTGAGGCCAGAGACTACTCTTTCAGGAAGAAAAGGCTTTATGATCCCGGAATCTGAACCAAAGGTCCAACATGCCACAGAGGAGAAGCTACATTATTAGGGAGCACTACTCTCAAGGGTCCCAGAGTTTTGACAACAAGAAGTGAGTAGGAGGGTTCCTAATTTTAACAGAAGGTACTAAGCCTACCAAGCCCTCAGCCCTAGGCCCAAGCACCTAACCCATAATCCCAGGAGACTAAAGTCAGATTCCCTCTGACCTAATGGAGAAAGAATATGGCAGGACTTGAGAGTGCAAGGACCCAAGAAAGGAAAATACTCACTTCCTTCAGTTCTCCCCAAACTTTGGCAAGTCTATGCCAAAAATGGCTTCCTTTCTAAACTAAATCATTAACCAGGAGTGGGATGTGCATCTCCACAGCAGTGTTTTCACATCAGGGCCCTACTGCCTACCCACTGCCCCCCAAAACTGTACTTTTCCACGGTTGGTATTCAAGAAAGTAACCCTTTGGGTCTGCTTCAGTTAGACTAGAAACTGGCAAACTTGGGCTGCATCCCAAGCCTGTTGAAGACCCTCACATCCATGCCCAATGTAACCAATCCAAAAGAAAGACCCCTTTTTTTCCTCCTAGTCTCTGACACATGCCATATATATACATATATATACATATATATGTATATATATGTATATATGTATATATATGTGTGTATATGTATGTATATATATGTGTGTGTATATATGTATATATATGTCATTCTCTGATTTGTTTTAGCTTATTCATTCCACATTTATTGAGCAAACAACATTATAACATAGTCCCTATGATTGAAGGTACAGAGATGACTAGTAAATATTCCCTGCTCTTAGCTCATAAAAAAGCAGGAAAAACAAAAAAATAAATATATAATTACAATACAATGAGTTATATACTATAACAAGGGTCGACACCAATAGAATTAGTGACACAAGAAAAGGAAAATCTTCAAAAAGGCAACAATTTGGGCAGTCCACACTGGAGAGGTAGAGAAAGGGCACCTGAAGAAAGAGATACTTTGCCAACCTTCTGAGACTTTCTTCATTCCCACTCTACTTAATCATCTGACCTCAACTGGTCAGTGTTTACCTATAGTAAACACAGTTCCCTAACTGTTCTCACTTCAGCTCAGAGAGATCAACAACAAGGCAAGGGGAAGTATAGATAGGTAATTCTCCCCCCACCCCCATACAAGGGATTGAACTCAGGACCTTACACTTGCCAAGGCAAGCACAGTGCTACTGAGCTAAATTCCCAGACCAAGGGGAGGTATAGAAATAAAATGCCTAAAAGGAGGTCCTGAGAGAACAAAAGAGTAAATAGAAGCTATGGTATCTGAGGGACGAAGTAAGTAAATGACATCTCAGTACCAGGGGTAAGTGCTATGATAGGACAAGCACAAACAGGCTGCTGTGGGCCCATACAGGAGGGGCATGGAACCCAGACTGAGAGTTGGGAAAAGATTTGGGGGTGATTTCTAGGCAAAGACCTATCCAAGGAGCAGGAGTTGGCCAGATATAAGCAGCCAGGAAGTGAACTGGGGATGGGACCAGGCTGAAGAAATGGAGGAACAGTATTGAGACAGAAGATCACACAATCAAAATTCCAAAACAAGAAAAAAGTCAAGGACATGCTAAAACCTCAATATGTGACAAAGAAGATCAAATGTAAGAGAGAAAGGTCTGGGAGACGTCAATGGAAACCAGAGATAGATTGTTCAGGACCTTGTTGGCTTGTGAAAGAGATTAAGGCATCTAAGAGGAAAAGGGAACTGCTAAAGTTTTCAAAAAAGGAATAATATGATTTTATGCTTTGGAAATATTACCAGGGCTGCAGGGAAAACAGATTGGAGAATACAAGTTTGAAGGCAGGGACTACTAAAGCAAAGCAGGAGAGAGATGATGGTGGCTAGACTAGTCTGACAATGACATTAGGATTGGAGACTGTAAAATCTGAAATCAGAAAATTCAAAATGTAGAGCAAGGTTCAACTGCTGCTCCTCAAATACAGAGCAAGGCCTCTGGGTATCCCCTGAAGAGCAAGAGTGGGGGAGGACAGGAAAAAAGTAAGAGCAAGAACATAAGACGTAAAGAGCAGAGCAGCACTACTCACATATCTCAAAAAGGAAGTAAGTCCTACCATCAGTGAGTGCACAGGGGCTGACTTTAAGCGGCTGTGTGATTCCCCACCATTATAATCTGTGAGATGTCCCAACCACTTTCTATCTTCATAGTAAGAGAGAGTTATCATTACTACCCTGGAACTTAAAGTAATCGCAAGCTCCAATCATTTGATGCTGGCTAATTAGAACCCTTTTTTGCAATTAGCTACTCACTGAGGGGAACCAGGGCACAGAGCACCAAAACACTGCCACAGCCATTAATGAAAAAGACTGAAGATCCCTCCTGTCATGATCCTTGTGGTTTCCAAAGCCTTTCAAGGAACTTCAAGTACCTTGATAGCTGTCAACCAAGTGTCAAGAAGCCCTGGGGCAGAGCAGGCTTAACAGGGGACTTAAAACGCATTTATTGTTCCCTTGTAGCATAGATTTGGCCTAACATAGAGCACTGTGGGAGTCTGTAGGAGCAACTCCAAATAAACCAGGGAAAAAGGAAGGAGTAAATGGAAGAAATAAAATGCTGTGTCAGGCCTCACTTTTTAGAATGTTTTTTACCAGGAAAAAAACATCATCAGCAACAACAATAACCAAGTATTCGGCTGACAGCTGGAAAGGCCATGGATTGATTTTCAATACCTCTGCCTGTAACAGAAAAATGTACATTTGAATCTCCCTTGAGGAATTTATTTTAAGAGACCTGGGCCATCCAGATGATACCTTCAAAGTCTGTCAAATTCCAAGACAGGCACAAATATTGTTAATTAAGCGTTTGTTTTACAAATGCTCCATAAAATTTAATTCAAAGACAGAATTTTTATGTATTCTATGTCCTATGTTTTATGCTCCATTAGGGTGGCTTAATCAATGCCAAAATCTTGTAAATCTTGACATGATTATAAAATTTCCACTTTGCAGTTGTTTAATCTTTGATGATATCCATCACCTTGGTTGTTATGCCCAAGAACATTTGTTCTGCAAGAAAATGCAACCCATTACCCTACGGAGCACATTAGTGTCCAAAATCTGTCCAAAAAATGGGGAGTGTTTTTAAAAGTTTCTCTTTTGTCCATAATCATTGCAAGTATTGAACAGTAACACTTGTGTTAACTTCCAGCTCCTGAGTACTGTGGCTCTGAGGCTACAGTTTTCATTTCTATACGCAGTGCACCTCCCAGCTGCCTCTGTTAGTAACTCAGACACAAGCAGGGAATTTCTAACCCGCTCGGTTTCATATGGCACTATCTGAAAGCACTTACACAAAGTAAATTAAGCAAAGGCAGTCAAGGATGTGGCCAGTAGTTAATCTGCTAACTAGAAAATCAATGGGCACAAGTTTCTGGTTGCAGGAAACTTGGAAAGTTTGACTCGCTGACATTTTACAGTCTACTGAGCTTTTCCTCTGCAGTTCCTTCCCTTTACTGCTACAGCTTTTTCTTTTCATCATGACTTCCCTTTCACCACCGGAAGAGAAAAAATAAAAACTACAGTCAATGACTGGTTGCTACATAAAAAGAAAGTTTTCTATGTATTCATCTTACTGTTAAAATAAAGTGAGTTTAAATTTTTACTGGCTTCTAAAAACAATCACAAAGAACAATGAACCAAGTGCCACAAAGGAAAGTGCCCTAGACAGGAGAGGACTGAGTGAGCCAAGGAGTGCCACTAACCAGCCCTGTGGCCTTGGTCACCAAGTCCCCCAAGTCTTTGTCATGGCTGCTTCCACTAAGACTGTTATTAACAGCTTACCTTCCCTATCTCTAGTTTCCCATTCAACCTCTACTTTATCCTTCCAAGAAGCCCTTGAATCATTTTCCCTGCTCAGAAATCCTGTTGTACCAGATCCCACCACATTGCCTTTACAATTTTCTTTCTTTCTCTTTTCAGCTACAGGGCCAATTAATGACAAGAAGTGCTGTACGGGACTGCTTCTTTTCTCAATAACAATGAAAATGGCTTTAATTAGTGGTATGGTGGGAAATACATATTCTTACCTTGACATTTCTTTCTTTGTTGAATATAAAAATATCAATGAGAAAATCAGCACTGCATTTTTAACTATAAAAATGTTATTAATATCTGGATATTCTTCAAGAAGCAACTAATGCAATTTTCTAACCTTACATCCTAAAATTAGAAGGAACTGTAGCTCCCTAAGCTGTACAAGATAAAATTAAACCCTTTACTTCCCCAATCTACCCACTCACTAGATCGCAGGAAACCTTTCTCGGAATTAATCTAGTCTATGTACTAACTCTTCTAGGAATACCTCCCATACCAACACTCCTATCCGCTTATCTTCAAAGTTTGGCTCAAGTCCACTCCCCTTGATTGGAGGCCTGCCTGCTCAAGTTCCTGATCCCAAAGCACTTTCCAGACCTCTTTATATATTTTATCTCATTTATATATTCATTCACTTACTCAAAAATATTAACCGAGCAGGTGAAGGGTACCAAACTGGTAATCATTCACTACTCTATAATGTTAAATATGCTTTCACCAAACTAATAGTTCCTTAAAGTCAAAGATCATTGCTATGTTAACACTTGACAGACGGAACTAGCAAAATTTAGTTCTTTAATCATCCATTAAATGTGGGCTGTTCATAGATTTCCTTTTAAGAGCCAAATATACTGACTAGAGAATTAGATTTAATATGCTGGAACATCCAGGCAAATTATCCATTACAGCACACACAATATGTACAAACTTGAGACACTGATATCAACAAAGTCTCATATATTAAAAGTTAGAAATCTACACTTACAACTCCCTTCGGATCTTATAACAAGTCAAAGAAATAAGCACAGCTTGTTTACTCTGAACTCTCTCTATAATGCTATGTCTAAATGAGCCTTAAAAAGCTGTTTAAAAATAACTAGGAGAACCAGATTCTGGGAGAAAAATACACAGAACATATAAATGAATCTGTTTCCCTAAATTGGCTGTTTTAGTTTTGGCTGTGCTATTTCCTGCTCAGATTGGTTTCCTGCAATTTGTTAAGGCTGCCAAATATTTAGTCATCTCAGTGATATACTTAACACAAATCGGCAGATCTTTGTTATCTTTCACAATGACAAAAAGTTCACAGAGAAACTTGCACACTGAAGTTAATAATAAAAGTGAATTCATTTGTCTTTTTTCCAGATTTATCATTTTTATCTGGCTACTTGTGATTCAGGAAAACAACAAATATCCTCCAAATATAATTTCCTGTCTGGTTTCTTCATAACTGATGCTGGAATCAGTTTCCTTACCAGTTGACAAGGTAAAGCATGAGCAGTATGACCTCACCCTAAACCAGAAAAATTAAAAGATCAGGGTGGAAAGAAAAAGTTCAATACCCAACAATGGTTTTCAAGATCAAAAGATGCAAAATGTTAATCAAAAGTAAGTTTATGATTACAATTATATACAATGGCATTCCTTTATGTCAGCCTAAAAATAGTATCTGGTATAAAAGCAAACCAATACAGTTGAGATAACACAGCGAGAAATATGAGGCAGCAAGGAGACAGTTAAATTCTTTAGAGCACATTTATTTATTAAAGTGCCATTACAATCTGCTGTGCGTCACATAGTACATTATTTTGCCCAAACAGCTTTACATGCAAATACTTACTACAAGTCACTGATCTGGTTCAAGGCTTAGGAAAAAAAATTAGTTTCAGTTAACTCTTCAGAGGAACTCACTTTCTTAAAGTATAAATTATATTTCTCAAAACTATATATAGACAAGACTCAGTTTCTACATTCAGAAATGCTAGGCTTCTCAGCCCATCAAATATACTGCCCTATATTCACACACATGAACAGCCTGGGGCTGGTAAGAACAAAGAGTCCTATCAGAAAAAAAGCATTTCAATAAATATTAAAAATTCAATTCACATTTAATATATAATTTACGTGACACTGAAAATGTAGAAAAGACATTTTTATCAATATAATTTTGTAGACTTGAAATATTATTTTATAATACATCTAAATTATAAATCATAAATCTATTTTTGAATACTAAAATCCCTAAATGAGACAAATGTAGAAAAGAATAAAAATTTTGAAGCTTTCTACTTTTATCAACATATTCATTCTAAAAAAAGAATAAATTTGCTACTATACACAACCAGTCTAATTGCATTCTTAACCTAAAGGTAAGAGCATTTCAAAACAGTATGCCGAACTTAGTTTTTTTCTTAGATTAGATTGGAATGGATGAGAGAAGGCTTGCTGAGACTTTTCATATGAACAAACTATCTGCATGGTACATGGACCAACCCACATGATCCAACTACTCCAAGGCTAAGGAGCTGTGCCAAAGACCAAGTTAACATATAGCATACCCAAGGGGAACATTCCCAGAAGTTCTCATTTGCCCTTATTACTGGGGCATGGGATATAGAAAGGAAAAGAAATAAGATTCACAAGCACAAATGTACAGAGTCACGAACCTCCATTATTTCAGTCATCATAGCATTAAAACTATCTGATAAGGCTCACAATGCCAAGCACTGGAGTACTCTACACCACAGCCACGCAGTAAAAATGTACTCTTATCTGTGCTTTCCAATGTGGTAGCCACTAGTGACATGCAGTTACTGAGCATGAAATCTAGCCAGTGCTAGTGAAAAAAATGACACTTTTATTTTACTAATTTTATGTAACTTCTAATAGTATCATGTGAAAAGTGGCTACCATTTAGAGAGTATAATCCTAGCCTGACCATTAAAACATAAAGGAGCATTCTAAGATTTCCAGTGCCTAGGCTGTCAGGTGGACCAGAGTCTGTTGGCCATGTCAACCTGGAATGGGAAGGGATGGATCCCTCAACAAAGCCAGAGCATATCATGTAATCAGTAGAATGCTCTACAGGCCATATACAACACAGGAGTCTGCCAACTCCCACCTACACTGTCAAAGTACCAGTTTAAGAAACCAACCAAAAAGGAAAACATTTTCTCTCTTGCACTTACTGTTGCATGAGTCAATATGTGAAAAAGCTAGAAGAAGTAACAAGCACTTAAAGACTGAAGGTTCTTTCCTAAACTCAATCAGGACATCACTGGAAGGCAGCTCCTTTCTTCCGACCAGTTTCTATCACCTCCTTTCTACAAATGAAGCAAGGTGTCATTCAAATTATGGCAAAACACAATGATTAACAGCATTTTCTCTGGAGTCTTCAGATGGGTGTGAATCTAATTCTCACCTCTTTGCTTACCACCTATGTGACTTTGGGCAAAATAATTAATCACTTCAAGTCTCAGTTACCTTCTATGGAAAATGGGTTAACAACAGTTCCTTTCTCATAGGGTTGTAAATGAGATAAGAAATATCTAAAGGGTTTAACAGAACACCTACCACATAATAAACATTATTTAAGTGTTATCTATCATTATTTAATCACTATTTCTTCTCCATATCTTATCTTCTTAGAGTAGGTAGAAAAATAATCTCCCTAGAACAAATTATACTTTAGAATATCAATTTTAGAAATAGCACATATCAAAAGGCATTCTTTTTTTTTTTCTTAAATTCTTTTATTGGTACATTGTAGGTATACAACACAATTACATTTCTCATCGGGAACTTGTACCTTTACACGATGCATCTTGGTTCTTATTTTTTCCCCATTCCTAGCCCTCCCTTCACCCCCTCCACCCTTCCATATTTACAAAGACTTTATTTCCATTTTTTCCATTTCTCAGCATTTTTTCCTTTCCCTTCTTTCCTTTCCCTTGCCCCTCCCACTACCCCTACCCCTTTGGACCTTTTCTTCTTATTTTCCATTATCGATTATTCATTCTAATCATTGGTACATTTTAGGTATACAATATAATGACATTCATCATTGGAAATTTGCACCTTTACATAATCTCTTTTGGTTCTTATTTTTCACCCTTGCCCAGCCCTCCCTTCAACCCCTCCATTCCTCCCTATTTACAAAGATTTTGTTCCTATTTTTCCATTTTCTCATATTAATTCCATTCCCTTCTTTCCTTTCCCCTACCCCTCCCACTTCCTTCCCCTTTGCCCCTTTTCTTCCTATTTCACATTACCTATTATATGTTTTAGTCCTCAAAAGGCATTCTTAATCCAAACTATGTGACATATATAATTTCAGTATCTTCTGGGCTTCTTTACACTATGATTTTATCTTCATTATTACTATTTAGTTCTATCTGTCCAAAATCTCTAATCTCTTTGAAAGGACAGATCTTTTTCTATTTTTGTGTCCTATGCAAATACCTCAAAATTTTATATGCAGAGTAGACATTCAACAAATGTCACTTAAATTCATAGACAGATGTGGTGGTACACACCTGTAATCTCAGCTCCTAGGACGCTGAGACAGTAGGATCATGAGTTCAAGGGCACCCTGGGCTTACAACAACTTCAAGGCTAGCCTGGACTACATAGCAACAACAATCCTGTTTTAAAACAACAACAACAACAAAACCCTAAGAAAATTAATGTAATTATATTCCAAAATGATCAAAAGTAGTTACTTTAAAATGGCTGAGATATGTCCTATATTAATTCAATAAATACTTACTAATGACTCATTAAGAAACAGGTACTATCCTAGAAGCTGGCAATTCACCTGTGAAGAGATAAGAGACAAAGGCTGGGGCCAGGGATTTAGCTCAGTGGTTCTACCGCCTGCCTCACAAGCACAAGGACCCGAGTTCAATACCTGGTACCAAAAAGAAAAAAAACTGAGGAAGAGACAAAGGCTGATGTGGTCATTTTCTGGTGAAGATAACAGTCACAGTGGGCAAGTACGGGAGGATGGTGGGCCGTAATGGATGATGAGATGATGCTGAAAAGGCAGAGTGGCCAGTCGTGGTACACCTTGTTCCGAAAACCAGTTCAGATGACATTCTGCGTAACATGGAGAGTCACCACTGGGAAAAGACATGAACTAATTTGCTTTTTCAAAAACTGTGAGGGCCTTTATGTGCATAGCACAGCACAGGAACCAGGTAGGCAGCTCTAATGGGAGATATGATAAAAGATGATGGCTATCTGCATTAGAGCACAGAAATAGACCTGAAAAGATATAGTATATTCCAACATATCTTGCAGATGGAGTCAACAAGACTAGCAAAAGCCTGATATAAAGAGTCAGAAAAGAGAAAATAAGGATGAATCTCTGCATTGTGGCTTAACTATTTGTGCCCTTTTCTGGGAAAGAAGGAAAGGAGAAGCAAGCCTGAGGAGAATAAAAAAGTTTGTTTGGGATATGTCAACTTGTAGGTCTCTGAGCGAAGATTTCAAGGTAGACAGTTGTCCATTAAAAGTCTGGAGTTATAGAGAGGTGACAAATCATTAGGCATCTAGATCATGATTTCAAAGCCATACATTTGGAAAGTATTAGTTACAGAATCAGCAAAGAAGCCTGGGCTGATGATTACAAGGTGAGAGGAAAACCAAGAGTGTGACCCAGAAGACAGAGTTTCTAGCTAGGAAGGAGTACTCACTGTCTATTTAGTGTTAGTAACCCATGAATCTTTCTCAACTCTTGCTTGGAAAGGGCAAAAACTATTTCTTATTCATCTTGGTAGCCCTTATTCTGAATATATTAGAAGCCCAATTCATGTTTACTTACTTAATGATGGGGGGGGCCCACAACTGCCCCAAGTGAATGGCAGATGGGCAGCAACATCTCATCTTTCTCAATTTCACAACCTTTAGCAAGATTTATCCCTTTCTAATAAACATAGCAAAGTCTCAATTAGTATAAAATTAATCATCTTAATTATTTTCTTGTTGCTTTTCACAATAAACTGCATGCCCATCCACCACTTGGGCAGTACTAAGAACAGTACTAGACAATTTGCAAACCCTCAGTAAGTATTTGTAGGTCAACAGATGGGTGCGTTGGGAAAGGAGAAAAAGAAGAGAAACAGTGTTAGGTCTTTTACCCCTTTCTTGAGAGCTTGTTTGGAGGTTCCAGCAGGGGAGCGCAGCTACTCCTTGACCGAGGAAACGGTCCTCCTCTATCGGGGGTGGTCGTCCTCTTCGACCGAGCGCGCAGCTTCGGGAGGGACGCACATGGAGCGGTGAGGGAGGAAGGGGACACCCGCCTAGCCAGCCAGATCAGCCAAATCAACCCTGGCGATCAATGGGGTGACATGTTGCAGCCAGATTGCCCTCACATCCTTTTACCCCTTTCTTATGCAGCAAGATCTCCAGATAGAATAAGGCTTCCTAATTCTCTATGAATTTCACTTAATGCCATATTTTTATCAATAACTAAGATTGACTATGATGAAGTAAATATTTTATAAACTTCAAAACTTTTATTAGAAAACAACATTGATTGAAATACTTAAGAATTTGGAACAGTAAATCATTATTTTTCTAAGTTCAAACTTTTATAAATATTTACTCCTAAATACCCAATATCCTATTAGCAATCTATTTTACACATAAAGTTTTAAAATCATCTTCTAATACCTATGAGAGGGTTTAGGAGTTAGATTAGAAAACAAAATTTCCAAAGACAGTTTGAAAGTAAGTTCATTCATAGTGCTAAAGTTCTTAAAATCCCTGATGATTTCTAACATTCCCCATAAAAATTTGAATATCCAAAAAGCAAAAGTCAGAGGGCAGTTGAATTTGACTACTGAATGAACATTTTCCACTTACAATTTTTCAATTAAAAAAAACCCAGAAATTAAAATGCTTCAGATACCTGAGGCACCATAAATACCAGAATACCGCTGAGACTTCGAACCAGATGGGGAGGATTCCTTCATTCGATCAATTACATTTTCTGACAGCTGAAAAAGCAACATCAAAATAAAATCAATGATAAAAGAAAAAACAGTGCAGTAACATCTGAAAATTTCAGTCTTTCACATCAATGTGTACAACAAATAGCCTTCAGAAAATTGGACTAAATCTAATAACTCTAAAACTAGTTGTAAGAGAATGGTTTTAAAAGTTCAAGATACACAACACTACTCCTTTATTTCTTCTAATGCACTACTAATTGCTCATCAGAAAAAACTTTGTCCTTGTTTTATGCTGTGCACTGAACTGTATTCTCAGAGAAAATGTAAGCCATCAGAACTTCTTCAACTTTTCTCCCCTAATCCCACAAATGTACTTATGTATTTGCAAGCCTTAGCTCCTTCCTTCCCAATGTTCTCAATGAAAACTGCTCCTTCCTCCCTCCCTCCTGTTCAAGATTAACCACATACAGTCGCTCTTTCAACACATTTTTTAAGGTCCTATGTGCCAGGAACTAGACACACTTTGAGAATTCACAAACTCATCAAGTTAAAGTGAAGTAGAATAAACACATAACTGGCAGGCATTCAAATATAATGTGAAGGGTGTAACTTGAGTCTGCTAGCCTGTAATGGAAATGGGGATAGTGCTGGAGCAGAAGGTCAGGGAAGACTTACAACAGAAGATGTACAGAGGATAGGAAGAGAATGGGCTAGGAAGAGGGGATCACTTTAAACATACATGAGAAATAAGTTTGCCACCTTAGACATCCAAATGGACATATGTAGGCAGCTAGCAATTGGGCAGAGGTTCTGAGGAATAATACTTGTGCCTGGAGATTTGAGTCATCAGCTCTACAGTTACTACTGTATCCTTGTTTTTTATTCTTGTGATAGTAGTTACCACTATCTGATGCTTCTTGTTTATTGTCTGACTTTCAGACTAGAGAAAAAGATTCATGAAAGCAAGGAGTTGGCTGTCCTATTAGCATATCCTCAGAGGCTCAATAAGCTTGGTTAATAAAAGGGTTAAATAGATGAATAAAATGTCATGAATAAACAAATGGATGAAGCACAAAAAGGGGGCATAGTGAAAGAGAAGACATAGAGGAAAGGCAGAGATTTATGATTTTAAAAACTCTTAGTAAACCCTTCAGTTAAATCCACATGACAATCAGGCACTACAAAAAGATTCAAAGCATGGTAATGGCATGATGAGATTTACATTTCAGGAAGATGACTTTGGCTATACTGTAAAGAACAGATTGGAGAGGGATAAGAACAGAAGAAGGACCCTTGAAGGAGGCTAAAGGACCAATTAAGAAGCTACTAAACATATGTCCACCCAGAAACATGTACAGGAATGTCCATAGCAACATTATTCATAACAGCAAGAGTGGGAACAAATATTTGGTGAACAGATAAACAAAACATTATGTATCTATACAATACAGTTCAGCAATAAATAATGACGTTCTGACAAAGCTACACTGTGTACAGATCTAAAATTAAGCTAAGTGAAAGAAGCCAAACATAAAAGACCACAAATATTATGATTCTATTTATATGAAACACCCAGAAAAGGCAACACTATCGAAAAGGCACTGCTAAGCAGTTACCTAGGGCTAGGGTAGGAACAGGGATTAACCATAAATGAGCATAAGAGATCTTTCTGGGATGATAAAAACGTTCTAAAACTGGATTGTAGTAATGCTGCAAAACAGTAAATTTATTAAAGGGTGTGGAATCGTACACTTAAAACAAGTGGATTTCATGGTATTTACATTATTGTAAAATAAAGTTGTAAGAGGAGGAACTATTATAGTAATCCAGGAGAAAACATAATCAAAAGATAATTAGGACTCCAAATAGCTAACCCTCACAAAGTACTTATTACCATATGGGCCAGGTACTACACTAACCTAAGAATTTCACTCACTTAATCTTTAACAAGACTATGAGATAAATTTTACTATCTCTATTTTGTAGGAGAGGAACCCGGAAATAGCAAAAACTCCTTTCCCTGGATCATACAATTTATCAGCATAACCAGGATTCAAACGTAGGAACTCAGGAATTGAGTCAAATCCAAACTCAAACATCCCTCTTCACTACCAGATCTGGTGTCTGACTAGATGTGGAAATGAAGGGAAGTCATTAAGAATGACCCCAGGGTTTCCATGTCAAGTGACTGGGTAAGATTACCGTCCTGAGTCAAGGACCTTCTTCCAATTTCTACTTGCTTAACTCACCACTCTGGCTTTTACACCAAGGACAACTGTGAAAGTATTCTTATAAAAGTCACCAGTAGTCAAATAAATAACCTTTGTTATTCATGTTTATATAAATATATTTTATTACATTTATATGGTTGTGAAAACTCCTCCCTCAACTTTTCTGACAGTCCACTGTGCTGATTCTCTAAGGACTCTGGCCATATCTTCTTTCTTTAGTAGGGCTCCCTTCTGCTGCCTACTCAAATGTTCAAGGGCCCTACATGCTGTTCTTTGCCTTTATCCTCTCCGCATTCCATGTATTCTTGGCACTCTCATCCAGTCCCTTGATTGTGAGCTGCTCCTGATAAATTAGTGAAATCTAAATCCCTTATCTCCAGCCCAAGACCTATCCTTGGCAGACAAGCTTACTCTTACACACTCAATGTGTGTAGGAATTTGGAGAGACCAGCAAATCTATGGTAACTCCCTGCTTTTGAGAGCCTTCAAAGCTAACAGAAGTAGTAACCCTTAATCTCTAGACCAATGTTCTCTCTACCATTAAAGACACTCATTCGATCCCACCCATATAATAAAAATGTATCATTCCTCTTTAAAAGAGCAAATGAGTCTTCATTTTAGAATTAGATGCTAACTGGGGCTGGGGATTTAACTCAGTGGCACCATGCCTGCCTTGCAAGCACAAAGTCCTGAGTTTGATCCCCAATACCAGAAAAAAAAAAAATTAGATCCTGTTTAGAATTTAGATTTCCAGGGCCGGGGATTTCGCTCAGTGGTTCCGTCGCCTGCCTCACAAGCACAAGGACCGGAGTTTGATCCCCAGTACCCAAAAAAAAAAAAAAGAAAGAAAAAAGAATTTAGATTTCCATATTAATCTTTACATACATCATTTATTATAATTAATACAGTATATTAAGAATATATATGTAATATATATGAATTAAATGAGCTTATTTATCACTTAATATTTTATACTTCACATTTATACTACATATCACCTAATAAAGTTCATTAAATGTGATAGGTAAGGCATAGGTAATATAGAAAGCTCATTTAATTCATATACATACTAAATATTACATATAATTAATGTACTATATTAATGCTACAGTATACACTATATATACTAGATTATATACCATCACATATACTATGTATTATATATTATATGCTATAATATACAATAAACTGTTACATATCCAGTAACACTTATGTCTATAAAACTACTATATAAACCTAATTGAGTTTATATATAATTCTTATATGTATAATTATAATTTTATATTTCTACATTTCAGACCAAAGTCAAAGCCCTACAATAAAAATATATTTTAGGGCTGGGGATTTAGCTCAGTGGTTTCGCCACCTGCTTCGCAAGCACAAGGTCCCGAGTTTGATCCCTGGTACCAAAAAAATCAAAAATTTTTAAAAAAAAAGTATATATATAAATATCAGGAAATAAGTGTTTGCTAAAAATCCAATATTAGCTTCTAAATACCTACATCTACTTCTCATCAAAATTCATTTCTTGCTCCTATCTATGAGCACTACAAAAAGTCCTGCCAATTGCCAAAATATCGTCCCTTGAGACAGTTTAAAAAAACAAAAAGGTGCCCTAGAATAGATGATAAAGTATGGCCAACAACTAGCTATATACAACTAGGGGAGTCACCCCAACAAGCCTTATTTCCCTCATGGAAAAAATGAAAATGATTACCTCCAAGGGAAATGAAGATTATAGTTATGTAAAAAACCACAACTGGCAACACAGATATTTGGTAAAGCTGTTATTCATACAGTTCCACCCATGTGAACTTTGACTGGTTTTTATTTCTTCTTGGTTCATTGTCAGGGGGCCTGAGCTTATACTGAGCTCTTTCTCTACATGAAGTATGAGGACTAGGCCTACAGCTATTACCTGTAACAGCTGTGCAAGTCCTGCAATGCATATACAGTACAAGGTTATCTCCATGTTCTCAGGTAGTGAAAGTGGAATATCTTTTTCAACCTATCACTAATTGTTTCTTACTAACTTCTCACTTCTTTTAGTGGTTTCTCTCATGCTTCCATATTTGCTAGTTAGTGTCACATTCTAACATCAATGAAAACATTTCCCAATGCAGTCTTTGGTGATATGGACTTTCGGCTATTTATAAGCATGTCACCCTAAGGGGCACCTAAATAAACATATTGTAGGGTTGATGAACATATCACATGGCTGTCTTGAGAGTCAATCTTCTTTTGTTCTTGCAATCATTCCACAACTATATCCTTAGGCCCTTCAAAGGCACATCAGTGGCAGTCTATAGCTGTGACTGTCATCAAGCACTATCACCCTGTCCCCAGTCTGTCCTGAGCTATGCTGAACCAAGGCAATAGATGTGCTGTGTTATGGTTTGTATATAAAGTTCATGTTCTCTGAGTTGATTTTCCAGTTAATGTCGTAAGTTACTGCACACTCACATGATTTCCTCTGAAATCAGGAGTATTCACTTGTAAAGCAGCTGACAAGATTCAGAGATGCTAACCAGGTTATATACACAATCTGCAGAACAACACTTCACTTTTGCATGCAAACTGACCCAAAAAGGAAGTTAAAGGTACAATGTAAGTCTCTGCAAGACCTAGCCAAAAGGCTTCTGGAAAGTCCCTATTTGCTGATCTATACCTACTATACCTTCTTTCAAGCCATCTCTGAAACCTCCCTCAAGGTAAATATCAAGTGAACTTTGATATCAAATATCAAATTTATAGAAATTATTTGTATCAAATAATGGTAAAATAATCCCCATATACACATGGATGCTAAAATTGCACCTAGAGGTCCAATTGTATGCAAAACTGAATGCTTACTATCTTGGTGGGACAGCTTCCTTAGCTTTATAGATTCAGAATGGTCTATAACAGTGGTGGCGAATCTATGGCACACGTGCTATTCTTAAGACAAAAGATGCCAAGTTGTTTTTTCTAAATTAAAACCGCAGTGTTCAGGTTTAATTTCAGTGTCGGCATTTTATAAATGAGTGGGTTCTGGTTGCAGTTTGGGCACTCAATTTTGCCATCAGTGGTCTATCAACTAAAAGAACTCCAGTTCCCATCTAAGGGCCAAAGGAAATCAGACCTCACACCTGTAGTCCCAGCTACTCAGGAAGCTAAGAGGATGCCAAGCTCAAGGTCAGACTGGATAACTTAGCAAGAACCCATTTCAAACAAAGGTCTAGGGAAACCGCTCAGTGATAGGGTGCTTACCTACAAAGAGCTAGGCCACGGGCTCAACCCCTAGCACCACAAAAATAAACAAGAGAGAGAAGCAGACCTACCACACTCAGGATGGACCTTGCCCATCCACCCTTCTTCTCTACTGCTTCTAAAGACAAATTCAAGCAAGTTCACCATCCTAAGTTTAAACTGGCACTACTTAACACACCGGTGCATTCCAGAGAAGAGGATGTGTGTCATCGTCTAGTCTTCCCACTCATCTGTTCCCACCCACTTTGTTTGGTCTTATTGAAAATTAGCACAAACACACTGCCTACCAATCCAGAATCTAGTTATTTTCTCAGAGACAGAGAGACAAGAAAAACTATTCTACACTCAAGTAGCAGATCAAAAGGAAGAGGGGAATTCATTCAAGGCTGCTCTTCTCTAAGAAAGCCAGGAGTCACATGAGACAGAAACAAATCAGATCCCTATACGCCTAACAGATTTTCTTCCAGGTGTGTCTTATTAAGTTGATTTAAGAAATGAGGCCCTTTTTTCTCTCTTCATCTTGTTTGGGTTTGCTTTCCAACTGTCTTAAGACCCAAGCTCCAAAAACTGCCATTATTATTTGAGAGAAATTATACCCAATTACTTGTTTAAAGGGAATGGGACACAGGGAAAATACCAAACACCCACAGAAAGATACATACAAAATATGTAATTCTTAGTTTATGTTGTAGTTTGCCACTTGTTTCTTAGCATTTGTCATTAGTAGAAACCATGAAGTTCTGTCTTTTAAAAATCCTAACAAGCTTAAGATGGTACCATACCCAAGAGATTCACATCATCTAAAGTTTAAAGAGACCAATCATCTACTATTGTACAACATTCCTCAACACTCCCAATGGCTGACTGTATTTGTAGTATCTGCTAACATACTCTCTCCAGAATCTTCAATTAACACCCCATGTTAAGTGATTTCTTCATTTAGGGGCTCTCAACTGCCAAAAACCTCCCAAAGCATGAAATGTGTACCATATAGGTATCCATGGTGCCATAACTGGCACCTATGAATTTCAGCTTATAACTTCAAGGCCAGCTGTAAATATTTGCTTATGTCTGGAAACCAAGGTAATAAATATTACTTTGAAAATGATACTCATTGAAACTGGTATTTGCTCTAGTAGAGTTCACTCACAACTTTGATGTTTCAGATAAACTTGTGAAAGATTGAGTCATAAGCATACTTTCAGGGCTGGGGATTTAGCTCAGTGGTTTCATCGCCTGCTGCGCAAGCACAAGGACCCGAGTTCGATCCCCGGTACCAAAAGAAATCCAAAAGAACAAATAAGTATACTTTCAAAGCAGACAGCAGGTGGTCACCAAAATCCTGTTATGCACAAGTAATGTGAGTAATAAAATTATTTGGTCTTTCTATAACTAGAAATTTATTTTAGACATAGAGAAGCAGCCAAAGCAAGAGGGCAGCCTTTCATCTAATCCATATGGGTAGTGTCAGATTCAAAGTTGGAATCAGGTGTGAGAACACAGGTTATTTTATGGAAGGGAGGAAAATGTAACAGTTGCTGAGAATAAAGGAGAAAACAAGACCCTATAAATATTATGAAAATATCTGAGAGGTGAGAAGAAACTATGAACTTAAAATTCTAATAGGTCCTTTAATTGTTAGCTATTATGGACCTCAACAAGAAAAACATGGAAAAACAAGATCTATTCATAAATTCAGCCCAGTTACTGAAACTCTTTGCTCACTAATCGTTACTCTATTTATATTAAGAAAAATGAAGGTGAAAATCAGATACTGGGGAACAACTCAGAGTGAGTTTGCCAGGAGTGACTTCATTTTGGTATACTATTGTTTCTTACAACCAATGGCCTAAATGTTAGAAAACTGATCAAAGTTTGAAAGTTTTCTCCAGCCAAGTTGAATTAACACCATCTGCAATTCAAAAATGGAGTTTGAGCATCATGAGTTCATGTTTTAACCAACCAAGCTAAAAACATATTGTTTAAAAACTGAATTCCCATGCTCAAAGGAGATAAGGTGACGGTTTCAAACCAAGAAATATATAGAGATGAACTAAAAAAAAGTCTTAAAAAAAAAAAAACTAAACAAAAATCTCACAGGCAATGGGTCAGAACTCAGGACCCCAATTTCCCAGTACATGCACTCTATTAGTGTGCACACTTGTGGGAATACAACATGCTCTCATATTTATCTAGTTATTTTAAGACTGCGTAAGTTTTTACATCCATTCTCTTGAACAGCTCTAAAATAGCTACTACTAAGTGCAAATGCTGTCAAAGTTTATTAGGCACTTACAAAGTTTACTTAAATAAATCTCAAAAGTCTTACTACTAGGCTGTATTATCCAGATACACTGAATAAGCAAACAATCAACAGTGACTTGTCCAAAGCTACATGGTTACTGACAATTACAGCTAGGATCCAAACCCAGGTCTGTTTGGTTCCAAAGCACATGCTCTTTATACTATAGTATATGGCACTTTCAAAGAATCTCAAGAATCTTGGACGTAAAAGGAACCCTATCATAGTTACTGCCTTTAATTAAAACTCTACAATGACTCAGATGCTTTATTTACCTTATCTCATCTTCTTACCCCAACCAATCAAGAGAAGTAATAGTATTACCCCTTTTGGATAAAGAGGTACCATCAGAGGCCGGGGATTTAGCTCAGTGGTTTCGCCGCCTGCTGCACAAGCGCAAGGACCAGAGTTTGATCCCCGGTACCCCCCCACCAAAAAAAAAAAAAAAAAAGATATATCATCAGAGAAGTGACTGGTCCAAAGTCACAGACTAACACCTAAGATTTAAAGCTGAGGTTTGCTTAATTCCAAGTTGACACTCTTTTGACTATGACCTCAAATCAAAATGACCTCTAAGTACTCAACAATTCAACAGTGTACCCTTTTTACAGGAAAATCCAACAGGCTGAGTACAGTTTCAAGAAACTTACAGTGCCACTAGACGCAACAGAATTTCAGAACTTTCAGAATCTGAAAGATGCACTCAGCTCCATCACTTTGCAGATGAGAAAACTGAAACTCATAGATTATGCTATATCATCTTTGAAAAGGAGCTGAAGCAATGAGGATCAGTAGAAGGGCATTCCAGGTGAAGGGTATATCCTGAAGAAAAGCACAGAAGCCAAAACGAGTGTAGCGTGTGCTTGAATTGTAACAAGATAGATTAAATGTGCTATATGAAAATGAAAACCATTTCCGTAAAGCTGTTTGTCAAAAAGACATTTTTTAAAGTCTTTTGAAAAGGTTTTTTAAACAATCTGAGCATTTTAATCAAATATATATACCTATTGTCATGTTTATCCTATTCGACTTCGTATTTGATATGCATTTTCATGCTGTGGCCAAATGCTCTTTTGATTTGTTTTGCTTTCATCACTGTATCTGTACTAGAGCACTGAATATGAATTTATGCATTTTTAATCAAAATCTTCTCACCCAAAACTTACTATGTTTTTTTCTTTTAAGTCTTTTTCACCCTCTAATATGGAATACTCAAGGTCTAGAGGCAAGATTTTGAAAATCCACATAAAACTCAAGAGTTTATAAGGTTTTTATTTTACTCCAAAGAGTACCAACTAAACCACAATTCTGCAAATAATGCAGCTTCAGTATTTAATTACAAAATGTAGTAATACCATTCATTAATATGATATATGAAGAAATACTGGTCACAGACCAAAAACTGAGTTCAGTAGTCTGAGTTTCTACAAAGAAAACTTTCATAAATTCTTCTCAAGGTAACAATTTCTGAGGAAAAAAATGTTTAAACACTTACAATATTTATAGGGCCCGGGATTTAACTCAGTGGTTCCAGTGCTGCCTGCCCTGCAAGCACAAGGACCCGAGTTCAATCCCCGGTACCAAAAAAAAAAAAAAAAATTTATAAAGTTTATTGCCTAGTAACAAACGCTAAAAAGAATTTACACATTTAATTTACTGATGCTAGCTATGTAATAACAGAGGAAGAAAAATATAAATTATTATAAAACTTTTCAGTCAAAAGTGCTTTATTTACTAGGCTCAAGCATCATACTTCCAAAAATGTGAAGGTCCAAATTCAGGTGCAGCGGAGTGTGTTAGTGAAGTTAATGCTGGGATACTGACACTAGAGAAAAATCAATGTTCATTTTATGTATCAAGTGCATGCAGAGGGCATAAAAATATTGTCTTCAAAATCTTGACCGAACTGACTATATTACTTCTACCACCCTGAAGAATTTCAAACCTGTCTCAACCCCTATCAAGCTGGCAGGCAGTAGGCCTGAAACAACTGGGCCTACTCCAAAATGCAGGCACAGCAGGCCATAGAGGAAGTGCCCAGGGAAAAGAGGCTATCAGATGTAAGTGAAGGAGAGTGAAGCCAAAAGTCACTCGGGCAGGCCAGAAGACGGGGGGGGGGGGG
>NW_004624783.1:3304288-3331710 GCF_000247695.1 Heterocephalus glaber | reverse complement strand
GGGGGGGGGGGCCTAAATGATCAGAAGGAGAGCATTAAATGGCATAATGCAAACAGAGGAGAACCTTAAAATGCCAATTCACCCTGAGAGAATGTTGGCCTGGCAAAAGCAGAGTTTGGGTCCTGGGACTAAGACAAAACCCATTCCAGACAGACAGAGAAGGATGGGCTCCAAATAAAGTACTGCAACTAGTGGGCAGGACCAGACTGTGAGTTCATGGAGACTTCAAGTAAACCTGGCAACCCCCAGTCGCCCAAGCACGGTGCCTAGCACTTGGAACACCACCAGAAACTATCTCTGAATGAATGTCCCAAGCTTTGAAATTCCGGGGTTCTTCCCAGGGACCCAGACTTCTGGCGGGACAATCCTGGAGACTCGGAAGAAAGAGGTCAAGCCGAGTAGGTTCCCAGAAACGTCGGAGTGATGGGGTCCAAGTCCGAGTGCTGGCCCTCTGACCGCCCACTACACTCACCCGGATGCCCTTCACCACGGTGATGTTCTCATTCTCGTCCGCCTCGAAGGTGACCCGGCGGGTGCTGGCGGTCCCGCCCATGGCTCCTGCCTCTGACCCGCAGAGTCCTATCGCGGACCCACGAGCACCTCAGCGCCCGCGCACACGCGCGTGGAGGACTGGACACTTCCCTTGCCCAGCGGGAGCAAGGCCACGACCCCAAGAAGCAAGGAGAAGGCGCTGGTCCTAAATTCCCACCTCCTCCGGTCACGTGTCAGAAGAGAACGCCTCGGGTTGGTCAGAGATGCGAAGAACCCGCCTCTACTCGGAAAGAGCATCCGGATTGGCTGGCCAGTACCGGATGCTATGGCAACAGGTAGTCTTTGACAAGGTTTCCGGAGCCCCTAGGGGTAGTGGGAATTGTAGTCTCTGCCTGGCCCGATGTGTGCTGAGGTGTTAAGAACATTTATTGCCTTACTCCCGAGAGCTCAAGAGGAGCAGGAGGGCATTGTGGGAATTGTGGTCTTGACGGCCCGAAAAGACTTCTAACTGGGAAACTTTCAAGGAAGCTCTTAAATCCAACAAGCATGCTTTGAAAAACTTATTCTAGAAATTTAGGTTAGTGAATTAAAACATAATCTCTTCATGGAATTCACAGTTGAGTTATCCCCAGTGAAGGCATTTGTACATTCCTATATGCAAATCCTTGACACAAAACTTATCATTGCATTATTTTAGTCTTAGCTATTTAAAAAATATTATTTTTCTATGTCCCTTAACATAGGCCACTATGTACTCTATTTGTTTTATATCTTTTTGTAAAGTACAATTTCTAATGCAATAGTTTTCAAATCTACATAAAAGAAACCAGGGGAGAAATGCATGCTGTATATTTATGTCTTAAATTTGCATATCTTTCCACTTCATTTACAAAAGTAATATTACAGGGGGGAAAACCTAAGGGATTGCTAATTATGGCATAAATTATGGAGAAACTGAAGCTACCTCAGACAAAGTTGAGATGATCTAGTTTGGAAAGTTTTTAATTCAGTATTTCACTTCTACAAGACTGAAATCATTTTTAGGTTATCCATGTACATATTTAATTATTTTTTGCTAAACACTCTGCTGCATATAAGTTTAGCCATATGACCTTAGACTTACAGAAGCAAATGTATTCTCTTTAGAAATTAGATGGGTGGAACTAGGGATGTAGCTTGGTGATAGCCTGCATTAGGCCCTAGTTTCAAAACCCAAAGAAGACCACAGAAATTGCAAAAATACCAAAGAAATTAGGTGAATGATGATATTATTTTCATTTGTTCCTTTTCAGCATCAGAAGCAGTGGATTATGATGTACCAAGGCATCTTCTTAGGCCAAAGGGATCCACACAGTGCAGCAGCATTTTTGAGTTTCACTTATATTCTAACCTATTGCTATAAGAATTTTTAGCTCAGAAGCTAAGTCTTTTTCCTCTCTATATCCCCAGTCAATAACAGAGGTCATCACTTTGTTCCTTTCAACACATATGCATATAAAATATACTGTTATTTTGCAGTTTTGAGACTACATGCTATTTATACTTCTCAAATTATATGATATGTATAAATCTTTCTTCTACAGAGAACTAAAGACCTCAAGAATTGTCTTTTATTTCTTTGGTACCTCCCCCTCCACAAATACTCCCCACTACATAATATGTATTAGAGGATCTACATGTAGATGCTTAATAAATGCTTACCAATTTTTTTCTTAAAAGGGGTTTCTTGGAAAGAGTAGACAGATTATAGGATCACTTATTATCTTGAATATACTTACCTCCTTAGATTATTAAATATATTCTTTCAACCAAATATATTAAAAATGATGAAAGCTAAGCATGGGAAGGAAGTAGGATGCCTTCACTTTTTATGACACATATATAAGTGGTATTGGGCAGACAACCTAAAAGTAGTTTGGAATTCCTAACCCACTTCAAACAATGAGATTATGAAAAAGTTATCCAGGAGTGGTGTAATCTCGGCATTTGAGGGCCTGTGGCAGGAGAATCACCACAAGTTCAAGACCGGCCTGGACTACATAGTGAATTCAAGGCCAGCCTGAACTGCATAACAAGACCCTGCCTCAAAAGACAAAGCAACCAAAAAGCAAAAAGATTATGAAGAAACATTCTGAATTTTTAAAAAACTACATTCTATAATTCAAAAAATGCCTCTTGGAAAATATTGTTCTATCTATGTCAATTTCAAGGTTCAAGATTTCAATGCTCTCCTGAGCTTCCCAGAATCACTGGCTTCCCTTTCCCTCTGACTATCACTTATTAATGGTCATCTAACCCAAAGGCAGAATGCACTCACCAGAGACTTATGAGACTTAAGTGCAAAGCTCTGGCCAAACAAAAATAATAGTTAACTTGATTCACTCAGATTTTCTTTCTCCCTTTTCTCTATCTCTGGTATCACTTTCTCAAATTAAAACAACATTTATAGTGTACGAAAAGATAACAAAATAAAATCTGCAGTTCTGAGTATGAACCATGAAGTGTCATGGCAAACTAAACAAAGGTAGAAGAAGAAACTAAAGAAGAATAAAAGACATCCAGATTGGAAAGAAGTAAAACTCTATTCACACATGAGAAGATCTTATAAATAGGAAAAACCCGAGGAATCCACTAAAAAACAGTAAAACTGTGTTTTTTGGAAAGTTGAGAAAGGTTGCACCATACAAGATTAAAATTAAAAACACAATTGTATTTCTGTACAGTAACAGTTAGCAAGCCAAAAATGAAAAAGAGAAAACAATTCTATTTGTAACAGCATTGGAACACCATAAATGTCTATTGATTGATATATGGATAAGCACAATGCAGCATATCCAGACAATGGAATATAATTACACAATAAAAAGGAATAAAGTACTGACATATGCTACAATATAGATGAGCCTCGACATTATTCCACAACCTAAAACATTATTCCAAATGAAAGAAGCCAGACATAAAAGGCTACATATGATTCCATTTAAATAAAATGTGCAGAACAAACAAATCTACAGAAAGCAAAAGTAGATCGGGCTTGGAAGCCCTGAGAGGGGATGAGGTAGGAAGTGATTTCTAACTAGTTCAACGTTTCTTTTTAGGGGAATGATTAAGTGTCCTAAAATTAGTTCAGGCTGATGGTTGACAACTCTATAAATATACTAAAACTCACGAAATTGTACACTTAAAATGGATGAACTTTATGGTATGTAAATTACATATCAATAAAACTTACAGAATATATAGTTACTCAAGCATGAGAGAAATTAATTTTCATTGAATTAAATCCAAAACAGATTTTTTAAATGGAAAAAGAAAGGCTGGGGATGTAGATTAGTAGTAGATCACTTGCCTGCATACATGAATCCCTGTGTTCAATCCCCAGCACTGCAAAAAAAAAAAAGGGGAAAAAGTAAAGAAACTGTGAGAATCTTTGATCTATGAAATATAAACCTATCAAAAGGGAGACTAGCATAAAGCAGACCCTCAAGAATTAGCTTAGTCCAAGAAATACAGACCACTGCAATGAAGACACATGGTTTCAGAAGCATTTAGAGTTAACCTCAGCTTCGGAAAGACCTTCCACCACAGTCTTTAATAGCTGGCTCTCTCAAAGCTTCTGGCCTTTCTGAGTCCCGGGTATGCTACCTTTCCTAGGTTTTGGGACAGAAATAGCCTCTCCAAAGAACCTTCCTCATCATGTGAGCTACCAAATGTCAATAACAAAAATACAACATAATATTTTCTTAACTCTCTACCTAAGAACTAAGCACTCCAAGTAAGATATTAAATATCAACAGTTCCCTTTGACACAGTGCTGAAAACTCAGTATAGCTTGATTATCCACAAATCTTGGCTTGATATCAAGCAGTATTATCTTCCACCCAACTTCTTCATTTTGTGTAATTTCTTACTTTCCTATCACATCAAACATTCGGAATGAATGCTGAAAGGGGGAGGGGAGGAAGGCGATCTAGGAGAAAGGCGGCAGGAAGGGAATTTCCAATCATCCCTAAATTATGCCTCCTTGAAAAAAATCTACCTAGACTTCCAAATCACTCAAACAGGATTCCAGAAGTCTCAGGTAGAAGATTTGCACTATATTGTCCGATTTTCAAATCCCAGCTTTAAACAAAAAGTTGCTAAAGTAAAATCCTGGTGACCTCTCTTCAGCCATTCCTTCATATAATCACTTGACTGTCCCTGATATACTGGGTAGGAGTATGGGAAGAAATCAATGAGAAGAGGAAAAGAAAGAACAATACAAGCCATTGTGTGATGGCACACATCTTTAATCCTAGTGCTCTGGGAGGCTGAGGCAGGAGGATCACAAGTTCAAGCTCAGCCTGGGCAACTTTGCAATTTAGAGAGACCCTGCCTCAGAATAAAAGGGGGGGGGCTGTAGCTAAGTGTGAAGGTGATCAATCCCCAGCACAGAAGATAAGGACAGAGAGAGAGAGAGAGAGAAAGAGAGAGAGAGAGAGAGAGACCGAGACCAATGCATGAGGCTTCAGGCAGAAGATACTTGTTCCTGGTCTCCAGCCAGAAAAGTTAATCATGTGTTGTTCATCACAACACAGGAGCACTCTCTCTGGCTCTCCTGAGTAACATTTCAGCTGCACAGCTCAGCACTTGGGTATTATGACCTGTGCTGAAATTGAATATAGATATAACAACCATATTTTCTGAGCTAAAAATTGAAGCAATTGCTCTCACTATTATTTGTGTACTTATAAAAACAATTAAATTAGTCCTTGAAATCAGGATCATCCTAGAAAATCTAGGCCATATAGTTGCCATAGTTATAGCAAACCAATTAAAATCACTGAAAAAAATGCCTAGTGTATAATGCAATCAATATGAGCACATTCTGAAAATATGGACTTAGACATATTCCACAAGCCACTACAGAACATCAGCTTTAAATCTTTTCCCATTAATTATCATATATCAAATAATGTAAAAACAACAAAACTCTAAAACAGTCCTTCTCACTATGTGCATGTGTGTATGCACTCATAGGCGCTTCTGTGACATATTTTGAATACAAGAATTTTGAGCAGCACCCTTGAAAAGATTAAAAACTCAAAATAGCATAAAACAAGTCAGTAACAATTAGAGGCATGTACAAGTACAGTATAAAGATGTATCTTTGGGCATGTAACAAAATATTCCTAGTAACAGTGCAAATCACTGTCCCTCAAGTACCCCATCACTGTTCAAACACCTATCACTGCATTTTAGCAAAATCATGAGGCAGAGGCTCCCCCGTGTCAGGAACCTCTCCATCTGTCTCTGGCTTCCACTTAACAAACAGTACCTTTGCCACTAATTCTTGTTCATGCTGAATTGTATATGCTGTGCAGTAACATCTTGTAGGCTGGGCTCCGGTGACCAGGCTGCTTAAGGGACATGCTGCTAAAATAAATTTTGCACATGGCTCAAAGCTTGGCAATACACCAGGGAAATTTCCTAGTACCTCTGGTATAAAGTTTCTTGTAGAGTAAATCCTCACCAAATTTATAGCAGTTTATAAAAGTTCACTCCCTGTCATTTCCTGGACATCCTTTTATTTTACTTTTTTCATATTTATGTGTTTTCTTTGCCATCTCATTTCTTTTCTCCTCATTATGTGTTTGTCAAAATATGGGGCCTGAAATACAGAGTGCTGGTGTAAGGACGTAGAAGGCGGGATGGCAGTGAGACACGTGCCAGAGAGAGAGGCAAAGCCAGCCCAACTACTTTCTCTCTGGTATTCATGCCTGCCAGGGTCCTGAGGCCCTCTGATTCCTCTGTACTGGATTTAGAGTGATCATCTCTGACGAGCAGAGCACAAGTCAGAAGAGACTCATTTCTCATTTCTGTTCCTTTAAACAACCACAAACATCTCATCTGTCATCGCTCCTGTATGGCTCCTCTGGCCTTGATGAATTTTCAAACCATTTTTACTGGAGAGCACAGGGACATTCTCCTAACCCTTTAACAATATCTACCTGTCACAGAACTTGAGAGATTTCTGAAATGCAGGCTGTTAGCCTCTTTACTTCCAAATAACAAATGCTTGAAATGCATCAAGGTTATATGAGCACTTCTGCTGTGACGTTGGACAGCAGAGAAATGCCTGTGTATCGATGCTAATAGTGTGTAAATGTCCCCAAGTGCACATTCTACACAACTGGCCCTCACCTGAGTGTGCAGCTTTGTTCAGTTTCACTTTTGTCCCAAGGTGGGCATTTTGTGAACATCTCAATTCCACTGAGACACTTTTATTCACAAGTGTAATTCTAACCCTCAGCCTAGAACAAAGACTGGACAGAGTCTACTGCATTAGGAGTCATGGGGTTTCAACACTGATTGACAATCGTCTATTCTCTTTATTTCACAGATGAAGGAGCTGAGACCCAGAGAGGCTGAGTAAGTTGCCAAGACCACACTGCCTGGTTATCTCAGATCTTGGTAGGATTCCAGATCTCCATCCATTTGGTCTAGCACTTTCCCACTATTCCTGTTCCTCTGTCATGGGAAACTGTTCTCAAGAGCCCTGTCATGCCAGATGCAGGACACTGCAGCAGCCTGTAGAACCAAGCCCAACATGATTACTAAGTGGAGATGGTGAGCAACAGCACACAGCTCTGAAGTAGTGATGCAGGCCTCTGGTACACAGGTGACAAGGTTTGGCACAAATCAGTATACCTTTCCATGGCTGTATTCACAGGAATCCCTGTCTTGTCACATTCCTCTCACTGGGACAAAATACCCAGCATATGGATTTTCTCCATGGTTGCCTGGCTCCAAGGCAGAAACAAGATGGCAGAAGGTCATGGCAGAGGAAAAACTGCTCAACTTGTACCAGCTGGGGGAGAGAGAGAGAAACAGCAAGACAGAGAGAGAGAGAGAGCGAGAGAGAGAGAGAGAGAGAGGAGAGAGAGAGAGACAGACAGAGAGAGAGAACAGACCAACACAAGATAGAGACAGAAGCAAAAAGAGACCAAGGACAAAAATACATCCTTTCCAGGTCACAGCCCCAGTGACCCACCTCCAACCAGGCCCAACCTCCTAACAGCACATTTGATGAATCTACTGAGAAGTATAGCTCCCCAATGATTCCATCACCTTCCAAACACATGAATCTTTTGAGGACAGCACATTGGCTACTGAACTCATCAATAGATGAGTCCCCTGATGAACACAGTGCCCCCATGATCCACTTATCCTCCAAATACATGAATCTTTTGGGTGACATTTTGAACTTAAACCATCTAACCCCCCAAATACCAAATGTTCATCAACTTTATAGTGGATAAACTCTAGTATATTCACATAATGAAATGCTATACTAAAACAAAAAAGAACAAAATTATTATTACACTTAACAACATAGCTATACTTGTGTACCATAGGCATAATTCTGAGGAAAGAAAGGAAGAAAGAAGAGAAAGAAAGAAAAAGAAAAGAGAGAAAGAAAGAAAGAGAGAGAGAGAAAGAGAAGAAGTGAAGAAAGAAAGAGCAAAAGAATACATGAATAAATATAGCATAAGGCCTATTACCTGGGGTTCAAGAACAGGACAAAGTCTGGCAGTACATCTCAGAGGTAGAACACTTGACCAGCATGCACAAAGCCTTAGGTTAAATCACCACCACTGGGGGTGAGAGGAACAGGACAAAACTAACTTATAATAATAGACATCAGAGAAGTGGTTACCTTTGTGAGTGGAGTTGACCTGGAGAGAGGCACAATCAAGTCTCCCAGTATGTTAGAAATGTTCTAACCACGAACCTTTGTGGGTATTACTTGGGTGTGTGTGTCTGTAACAATTCACTGAGCTCCACACTTAAGATTTGTGCACTTGCCTGTAAGTAATATTTCAATTAAAATTTAAATTTAAAGGGGGAAAGAGAGATTTGCTTGCTAGAAAATGTCTTAGGGGATGAGTAAATCCTCTACTGAAAACCTGGGATCCAGAATACTTCATAATTAACAAGAATATTCTGAATCTGTTATAGTCATTCATTTATGAAGCTGAGAAAATCAGAAGTGGAAAAAAGAAGCAGCAGTCAGACAGAGGTGTCCAAGACAATCCCAAATTGAGGAAATTGTCACTGAGGAATTAAAAGCAGATATATACTAGAGCCAGCTCCCAATGAATCATGACATCTACCCCACATCTAATGACACGTAACTCTATATTCAGGGCCAGCTTGAAATTGATCATGATGGGAATAGTTCTGCCACAGTAGAAAGCAAACCACACAAATCAGGACTTTTTTATTTTTAATTCAAGCTGATTATTAAGCAGCATGTTGTTAAAATGGATTTAAGGGTAACTCTGTACATTCAAATGAAATGTATCTGCACTCTGTTCCTTCACTATTAACCAGGCATGGTGTGGTCACAGGCAGTCTCCCTTCCTGTGTACCTGTAATGACCATCTCCCTAAACTTTTCACCATTTCTAGGAAGCCCAGTACTTTTCATACCTCTGAACCACTCAGCCTGGTGACACCTTACAAAGACTTTGCTTCTGATCTTCAGGCCATGAACTTCCTTGAAGCTCCATTTTAAATGTCCCTTCCTCAATGAAGTCTTCTATGGCTCCCTAAAATGGGGGAATTGCTGGGTGGATAGTTGCTGGGTTTTCCCTCACATTTGTTTCTATGCTTTCCCACTATTAATAGTCTAATTTCCTATTGGCAAATTCACTCTTTTCCCTTCTCAATCATTAAGTTTGAAAGACACTGTCTCCATCCTCAATTCCAGCAAGGGATGGGGATGAGATTCCAAGGCTTAAGCCTATTAGCAGATCTCTTGGCACTTCTAAAAGATAAAAGTATCCTTACAAGGAAGCTACTGGTAATAGAATCCCATTGTATAAGAAAGAAGGTATAGTCTCAGGTATCTCCTTATGTTCCCTAGAGAAGCTACCTGCTTGAAAACTGAGCTAAATGGAGAGAGAGAGAGAGAGAGAGCAGAGAACTGGGGAAACAGTAACACCTTCACTTGGCTCTGAATCAAACACTACCTAAAACTTGGTGTTTTCCTGGAATTTTCGGTTACACAAGCAGATAACCCTGAGTCTTATTTTCTCTAAGTAGTTACATAAAGCATACTAACTGAAAAATTGTTTCATCTTCTGTCTAACAAGTGACCCTCATTTTTCCAACTATTAGGATAGCATAGGAATGTCATTATACAAGGCCAGGGCTGCTTGGTCCCTTTGGTTGCTAGGGTAGGATGTGGGGACTGGGTCAGGGGCTGGATGGCAGCTCTCTTAGAGCCTGAACAGAGACAGAAACTACATAGAAAGAGTTGGTGCCTCAGGAACCATTGGCTGTATTGCTTCTTGACACCTAGTAAATGTCAGAAAGAGTCACTTACCCCATACTTGGCTGTGAGGAAGGGGATCTGGAAGAGGAGTGGATGTCCAGTCTAGAGGCTGCTGTAAGAACTAAGGAGCCTTTGGCAGATATTTTTGCCCTTTTTATCCATTGATTCACTGAATAAAGGAATACCCTATTACACTGATTTTAGGTAATATATTTAATGTATTAACATATTTAAAGCACCTGGCATAAATAGCATCTGGCATTCACTAAAAACTCAATAAATAGTGATTTTATGTTAGTCTGCATTCTATTCTTTTTTATTTTGAGTACATTTTTAATATTATTTCCAATCTTTTCATGGTCTATACATTTATATATGTTTCAGATATTTAAATTACTCAAATTGATCCAATTTTTAGATTCTTACTTTGGATTTATTTCTAAACTCTTATCCTATTTCCCTTAGTCTTTGTTAAGCAATTTTGCTTATTAAAACTTCCCACAAGGAGAGCACTAATAAACCAAACTAAGCTAAAATTTTAAAATGTGTTCATTGTAACAAATGTAGCCAAAAAACCCCACCTACAATACCTATTACTCATAAAAAACTCATAGTAATATTTCAGTAATACACACATGTATTATTTTTTCTCCAAAAGGAGTCATATAGTATATACTGTTACTTAACCTGTTGGGTTTTTATCATAGTATAATTTCTTTGTCATTAACTATTTTTAAAATAGTATCTTTTCTTTCTTTCTTCTTCTTTAGGGGTACAGGGGGTTGAACTCTGGACCTCACTTGCCAGGCAGGCACTGTGCCACTGAGGTACATCCCCGGCCTATAATAGTATCTTTAGTGATTATTATGTGATAATTTTAATCTATTTATTGAATTTCCTGTTATTGGGAATTTGGGGATTTTTCCCTAATCTTAAAAATATTATTAACATTATTACCAATAATATTGGTGAACCTTCTTACAGGCAACTCAGTATAAGTATTTGTGATTATCTCTTTAGGATAAATTTCTAGCATTGAATTTACCAAGGGGGGAAAAACTGCATATTGTGAAACCTCTTGTGTCTTGCTTACCTCTGTTGCCAAAAAATTTATAGTTCTACCTGTGGGACATGAGGTGGTTGTTTCTTGTATCTTGACTATACTAAATATCATCACTTTACAAACCATTACCAATTTGATAAGTAAAAATCAATAGCTCATAGTTTACTTGCCCTTATTTTATTATTAGTGAGATTGAACATTTTTCCACATACATTTTTTAAATTTCTTCATTGTATGAATTCATCTTCTCTGTCCATTTTTCTATTAGCATACTCATCATTTCTATAACACACTTTAATTAACTACAGTTTTTAAACTTAATGCTATTTATCTCTACTTTTTAATAATTAATCTTCAAAATATATAATTTGTTATAATTTTACTTTAAGACTAACATTAATTGCAATTTAATTTTACATTATTAATTATGACGTTGTTCTTCAAACTATTTTACAACTGTTTCAATTGTTAATCTTTCAAACTTGTTCTCATTTTTTATAATTGCTGTTATCTAAATGAGTCTTTCTAAATACTTCTTCCAATCATTTTATTGCCTTATATAACCCTTCTTATCTCCTCCCTACATCTTTTGAAAATCTTCTCTGCTTTTAATTATCTTTTTTAATGAGTTTCAAACTAAAAGGAGGAAAGTGGAAACAGCAATAGTTAGGATAGAGAGAGCCCATGATGCTCCAGGGAATTTGGAAGACCCTTTCTCAGGAATCCTGCGGTTATGCTTCCACTCATCTTCTTTCCCTTCCAAGGCTGGTTCCTCAGTCCTTTCTTGGGGACTCACAAAGCAATGCTACTGACTCCAGTGACTGCCATGCTGTGCATATGGAGGAATGGCATTATGACTGGCCACTGCATCCACATCCGCCCTGTGCACATGATGACAAATGGAGTCCTTGACATATAGTTGCTAGATTTGTGGCAAGCTAATTTTTGCCAACAATGTCCTATGAAGAAGGAGGAAAAGGTAGGTAGAGGATAATCCATAAAGAAGGACCTTCCTCCTACTGGTGGAAAGAAAAGGGGGGTTGCATTCCATGACAACTCCGTCTTCCTTTGTGCATGAGCTCCTTGAAGGTGGAGACCCTGACTCATCCAACTTTATACTCAGCCTGTACTGGGTCCCAAGTCTTTAATGGATGTTTGTTACATTAATTACAAAAAAACTAATGTGACCAGGTATATTCTCTTTTATAAAGAGCCAGCATAATAATAGAGTTAAAAATCTTAGGTTGTAACCTGTTATGGTTTATATCTGGATGTCCTTCCAAGCCTCACGTGTTCATAGGTGGGGCTTTTGAAAGGTAACTGGATTATGGGGAGGTATAGCTGACTTGTTATTAGGAAGTAAGGTCTGGTTGGAAGAGGTGGGTCACTGGGGAGCATGGCCTGGAAAGGTCTATCTCCCTCCAGGTTCCTCCCTTCACCCTCTGTGTCCTGCCTGCCATGAGGTGAGCAGGATTTCTCTGCTCAGGCCCTTCCAACATGCCAATGACCATGCAAGAACTGAAATTTCTAACATGTGAGTCAGAGTAAATCTCTCCTTTAAATTGCAGGTACTGGGTATTTTTTCTCACTGATGTGGAAAGTGAGTAAGACATAACTCCAACTTTGTCATCAGTAAAATGAGGCCTAACATGAGACCTCCAGTGTTACTTTTAATTTCTCTGTTGGTCTCTTTGTCTGTACAAAAGGGATAATACCCAACCAGTCTATTTTATAAATGTAAAATAAGAATAATTTTATCAGTTGTCATGGCGATTCTGTGAGAAATTTTTTAAAATAAAAAAAATCATTTGACAGTTTATTGGAAGACAAAATGACAGAGATACAAATGCCCTCTTTTTTCCTCCGATTATTCAATGTGCACATGTGGCTGGTCCTCTCAGCAGCCCCAGCTGTCCTTTCTGACATCACCACACCTGGGCAAACGGTGCTGGTCAGTGGAGCCAGAGGCAGCATCCTGAGCTGTACTGTGCGGGGGCCACCTCAGGTGGCCCAGTGGAAAAACCTTGGCTTGACTTTGAGAGAGAGCAGCAGAGAGAGAGAAAGGAAGTAGGGAGGAAGTGAGAAGTAGCTTCCTGGGCAAGCAGTGAGACATGCAATTGATGAAGGTTATGAAGAGGGTGCCAGGCTCAGCTTCATGACATAAGTGTATAAAGGATTGGAGAATGGAGCAACAGGAATGATAGGAAAATTCAACAAATGCTTCTGTGGGCTGTGAATTGACTTCACTTTATTGTCTCTCAGCTGATGCCAACTGTATCAATAAGGTCCTCCAGAGAAACAGAACCAGTAGGATATACAGATTATAGATAGGGATGTCAACATAGACATAGATATAGATGCACGCATGAATGTAGATTTAGATGTAGATATAATGTAGAACATATATACATATATATATACATATATCACTGTAGACAGGTAATAGAGATAGATATATGTATTTCAAGAAATCATTTTATACAATCGTGGGGGCTGGCAAATTTGAAACCCATAGAGCAGATTTGCAATCTTGTAGTCTTTGAACTCTGGGTTAGGAGCCAATGCTGCTGTCTTTTATTTTCCCCTTCCAAGGTATATATATATATATATTCTTTGTAATACATAATAATTATATTCATCTTGAGAAATGATACATATACATATTAATGCTACAATCTTAAAGCAAATGTTTTTCTTTTTCAGGGAATCCTTGGTTTTTCTCTTCTGGCCTTTCAACAGAGACCCATCTACCTCATTGTAGATAATTTCATTTATTTAAAGTCAACTGATTATAGATGTCATCCACTTCTGCACAAAGTCTCCACAGTAGAGCCTGGATTAGTGTTTGATTGAATACCTTAGTATTATCCCCTACTCAAGGTGACACATAGAACTGACCATCACACCAATATAGATTGGATCTGCTTTACCTTTTTGTGTTTGAGTGAGACCCTGACCTGAGACGGACCACAGAACAACAGTGAGTGTAAAGCCCCATACACAAACAAGGAGCAGCACCACTCAGAGGATTAAGGAGGTTCCGTGCAAGTACTTATACTGGTTACATTGTGGGGTGAGGGGAGGAAGAGAAGGTAACTAGGCAGGTGGGCTTTCTAGCTCTCTTTTAAAGGATTCTGTGGAACAGGCTTTGTCTCAAAGGGTGGGCAAGATGAATGTGTGCATCCTAGTATGAAGAGCTGATCCAAAGGGAGGGCTAGTGTCTCAAGAGAGCACTTTTGATGCTTGACATGTATTTTCATGCATAATAACTTAGTCCATGCATCTGCAAAATCCAAGTCTTCTATCTATTTGTAAATGAAAATACCTCCTGATGGGAAAGAGGAGGTCAAGAGGGACAGTGGGAAGCAAGCTGATCCAGCAATGAGAAGAAAAAAAACTATTCCAAAGGTTTTTAGAGCAGCTCAGTCATCTGAAGCAACTGCCCTACACACAGGACTGGCTCTGTTCTCTAGGGCCATGAATGGAGGTGCTCTCCTGCTCTCCTCACTGTGGCAGGCTCACTGTGAGGAAGGGAGACAATAACCTCCTGGCTCCCCTGCCCACCTACACCCCATTCCCGGGACACCTGGGATATCTTGCATCGCTCATCACCAATGGACTGTTGAAGCCCTCTCAGACTCCCTGGGGTAGGTTTCCTGGACAGGGAAGCAGTCCTCCAAACACCCTCTCCCAGGGTACATGCTATCTATGGAGTCCTGAGCATGGCAGACACAAGCCCAATCAGCTCACAAATCACTTTTAATGATCCCTGAAGGAATCCATCAGGAAACCTCAGGCAGTGAGCTTGAAGCCTGCAGGCAGAGCTACAAAAGCACAAGGTGAGGAAGGGACAAATAAAGGCTCATTGCACCTGGGCAGCATCTCAAGTTTCTCTCTTTCACAGATCATTGTGTTTGCCTCTTTGTCTGCTGTGAGGTGGAGACATGTCTTACCTGAACACATTAAAAGTGTATAGTTAATCTCGAGCTGGGAGGTTCCTTAGCGATCTCAGTATTGGTCCCATCTCCATGACTGTGCTGCCAGTGCATTCAGAAAGAGGTTCAATTAAAATGCCAGCAACAGATGCCAGCCTTCTCCTAACAGAATGCCAAATGGTTGTTGTGGCTTAGGAACAACACAATGAAGAACGCTTGTCAATTCCCTTCCTCTCTGCCCTTCATTTCTTAGGCCTTGCCTTCCCCAGACTTTCAGAGATAGAGAGAGTGGTGATGAAACCCAGGCCCCAAGCTATGCCACCTCCCAGTCACTGTTTCCTCCCAGATTTAAGTGTCTGGGAGCAGAACTGTCACAGCTTTGATTTTCTATCATCACTATGGGAAGTTGCATTTTCAAAACAAGACCACAGCAGTATTTATAATATTTATCCCTCCCTATGAAGAGGTGGAATCTATTTTCTCTGCCCTTGGGCCTGGTTGAGACTTGTGACAGATTCGGTGAACAGAATGCAGAGGATAAGGAGGCTGAGGAAGGAGGATTGTAAATTCAAGCCTAACCTGGGCAACTTAGTGACATGGGGAGACCCTGTTTCAAAAGAAAAAAAAAAGGCTGGAGCTGTAGCTCAGTGGAAAGGCCTTAGGTTCAATCTCCACTGGCCAGGGGGAGGTAGTGCAATATAGCTTCTGCCTGGCTCTCTCTTTCTTGAAATGCTAACCTTTGGAATACAGCCACCATGCTGTGAGGAAGCCCAGGCCACACAAGGAGGCCAAATTTTGGTGATCCAGCTGACAGGCTCAGCTTCCACCTAGCACCAATGACCAGACTTGGGAGTGAGACTTCAGATGACTCTAGCCTCAACTCACTCCAGTGTATGCCAAGAGGAGCAGAGACCAGCCATTATGGCTGAGCCCAGCCGAGATGGCAATTGGAGAGCAAAATGAATGTTGTATTGTTTCAAGCCATGAAGCTGCAGAGTAATTTTGTTACAACAGTCATAGTAACTGGAACAATTATCCTTCCAGATCTGGAATCCAAGTCCTAGAAAGATTATTAGATTATTCACTCACTTAAAATGTAAAAACAAAACAAACAACAGCAAAACCCAGGTGTGGTGGCATATGCCTGTAATCCCAACACTCTGGGAGGGGGTGGCAGGAAGGTTTCAAGTTCAAGACCAGCCCGGGCAATTTAATAATTTAGCAAGACTCTGCCTCAAAATTTAAAATTTTGAAAAAAAATTGTTGGGCCCTGACCAAATGGCAATTTGAGAGCAAAATGAATCTTGTATTATTTCAAGCCTTGAACTTACAGAGTAATTTTGTTACAATAGCCTCAGTGTGAAGCCCATTAGTTCAATTCCCAATACTACAAAATAAGAAAAGAAAAGAAAGACGAAGGAAGGAGAGAGAGAGAGAGAGTCACTAGTGCTTTATTAAGGTCAGTAAAGTTTGTGAAAACCACTGGTACAAATTAAAGGCTTGATATGTATGCTATGAATGTAAGTCTACAGAAAACTGTCTAGCACAACATATGATTAAGCTGATTTTCTGAGGAGAAGAATGGGATGTGAGGTGACTAAATTGGTTTTGCTGTATATACAGGAAGTATATTTAAAAGAACATAAATGAGTATTTATAACTCAAAAAACATAAACAAAATAACCAGTAAATAAATAGAAGACTTGATTTTTGGCTTCAAGGTGAAAAGGACATGTCCTACCATCCCCTGGCCTCTTTCCATTCTTTTCTGGTTGTTGGCAAAAGCGACAGTGATGGGGAATTCCCCTTAGACTTCCTCCCCTTTCACATGCAGAGCATGGCTAGTCAGCATTACCAGGACATTGTGGCCCCTGAGGTCCTGGGACATTGACAAACACCAAATCCAAGCAGTACCAGGCAGCCTCCTGAAATGTCTAAGAGATAGTAGTTCCCAGATGATATTTCTTTCATTTGAACAGAAGGACAAAGTTTTTCCTTTTTTCTTTTTAACAAAGCTTTTTAAAAGTTGTGCTGTCAGTAATGTACCTTTAATTGCTTGTACAAAAATGGAGTTCTTATAGCTTCTCGGCCTTTTGGCTAAGATCAAGTGCAAAAATGGAGTTCTTTTTTTTTCCCATACAATGACTGACAAATACTCCCTAGGTTTCTCTGACAGCCACAGGCTCAATTTAGGGGACAGCTGGCTAGGGTTAGGAGCAGCTGGTGACTTTAACAGAGAATGAAGGCTGAACTTACAGTCCACTCAGTAGCAACAGATGTTGGGCATTTTAAAATGGGAAGTGCTAACCTTGTGGACAAACCACGGCACCAGAATAAGATGCATTCTTAATCATAAATATTTACTTAATAAACAAGGATATGATGCTTGGTTTCCCCTTTATTTATTTCTGTAATGCTCAACTAGGCTCCCTCTTATACCAGAATGTCTTCCCCTTAGTAAAAAGAACTAAGGAGATTATGAATGCAGTATGATTAGTAAATATAAAAGTGTTTCCTTTTACCTTGAATGGGCCTTGCCTGGCCACATGTAATGCAAGTCTCATCTACTGAGAGCAAGATAGGAATTAGGTTCACAAGGTGAGGCAGAAGTGGCAGAATCAGCCAGGTGTGGGAAGTGCTAATCCCAGCACTCTGGGAGGCCAATGCAAGAGGATCACAAATTCAAACCTAGTCTGGACAATGTAGTGATTTAATGAGACCCTGTCTCAAAATAAAAAAATTTAAAAAGGCTTGGGGATGTAGCTTGATACAAAGGCCCTGGCTTCCATCCCCAGTACAGAAAAAAAAAATAATAATAATAATAAAAGTGGCAGAATCAGACATAAGACATAGACCAGCCCTCTTTTCATGCTAGCTAGAATTTATCTAAAGAGAATTTAGACTCAAAAGGGTACTGAGGTTGATTTTGAAATTATAAATCTCTGTGAAATGCAAACAAAACACTTTCAAAAAACACAGTCCACTGAGAGGCAGCTGGGATCTTACCTACACAGGGTCACAGTGGAGTGATACCTGTGGATGTAGACAGGGAGCATTTTAATTGTGACTGTTTCTTTGATTTGGCACTGCTTTGAGATGGAGCTATTCTGTTATAGCTTTAACGTGATCTTGTGATGCTGGCTAGTAGAAAATTTGAATATTCAAGTGATATCTTAAATATACTTTTCCAAACTCATATTTTAAATTCCTTCCAATTCTTTCATTTCTTTTATTCTTTGAAGCACGACCTGGGTATTTCCTAATCAAATAGTACATTCTCTTTAAAAAAATACTAATCTTGTGCCAAACATTTCTAGCCCTTTCTACAAAGTGATCATATTGGGAAGAATGAGATGCCACTGTATTACCTGTCCTTAAAAGGGTTTAGCTTTCTAAAGCAATCTAAAATTTAAGCACCTACCAAGTGCCAAATACAGGTAATTTATCAAAGATAGAGCTCTGCGTCTAGTGGTTACCAGTGAGAGAGAGGGAGGGTAAGCATTAATGTGCACCAGAATCACATGGGACTCTTCATAAGTAAGTATCTGGCCCTATTCCCAGAGGTTGTGATTCCTCTCATGTGGGGTGCAGCCCCAGGCATCTACTTTTTTAATAAGCGTCCCAGATGATTCTGATGCAGGGAGTCTGAAGTCCACACTGCTGTTCCTGTGGTTAAAATTTCTTTCACAGGCTTCCTGTCTTCCTAACGTTACAAACTGTTATTGTACAGCATTTGACACTTACCTGTCATTTCACTTTGCAGAATTGACTGTTTCCCCCATATACTTCATTAAGGATCAATTTTTACTTTTTCTTTTATGTACCACAAGGTCCAAACTTGAGAAAGGTTTGGAGAAGCAAGATTTTAGGCCAGTAGGTGTTTAAATCAGAATCGAATTTTGTTGCAAGCCATAATACTCATTCTCTAAAAGCAGCTTAGGGATTCTAAGCTGAGAAGTATTCATGTGAATGGGAAAAATAAAATCCATTGTGGAAGAAATGAATTATGGGTTCTTTTCTGAAATATCATCCTCTAATTCATTAAAGTATAGTGTTAAAGCTGAAGAAAAAAGGCATGAAGACTCTTTGGCTAAGTAATTGCTGAATATACCATGATAGGCTGTTTTCATCCATTCAGTCCCCAGGCCTCCCTCAATTTGGGTTAATAACCGCGTTGACAGAACACACAACTGGAACTCTGAAAAGGTTATCCCAGCCTGATTCAAGACCTCAGAGCTAAGAAAGTGATTGTCTCATCATTGGGTCAAAAATTTTTACTTTTATCTTGACCTTCTACAAGCCCTCTTCTCTCCCTAGACTTCCTCAGCATAAAATAGAATTGAGACAAACTAAATGGAGTCACAAATATTACTTCATATCAATTCCCTGGGCTTCTTAAAGATTGCAGCCAAGTTTGAAATAGTTGATATTCTCTTGAACTGGAGTGAATAAAGATGTAAAATCTCCTCCTCTCTGGCCACAGGGGAAATAAGGAGAATTAGAAAAATGAATGGTGGTTGACAATTGTTGGGGTTTTTTGTTTTGTTTTGTTTTGTTTTTTTGCTTAACACTTAACATTCTCTTCTCCTCCTGATGATTGACTCCCTATTTGCCATGGGAAACCCTTTACATAGGGTTTGGATAGAGTTATTCCTGCCCATCACCACAGACAGAGAACTTCTGTTCCTATCCCCTCTTCATCCCAGGCCTGGAGGGTATGGCTGAGGGTAAGGCATGTGACTTATAGGGGCTAGTCCACAACCTTCCTGAAAACTTTTGTGCCAGAACTACAACAAGCCTTCCCTTTAGCTTGGGACTGCTAAACCAACAAGAGGAGAATCTTGGAGTGTGAGATATCATCACAATGAACAGTCTACTGGAAAAGGAAAGATAGACAGGTCCAACGTAACATTTGTTGAACCCTGATGCAGCCAAGTCTGATCTTTAATTATGAGAGTCAATAAACCCTTCTGCAACCTTGTTGCCCCTTAGGTTAGCTGGGGGTTGCTTTCAGTCACTTGCAACCAAAAGAGCCCTTACTAATACAGATTGTATTTTTACCATTGAGATTTATGGCATGGTGGTTGTAGATGTTGCTCATGTCCCACCCAGAAGCCCCTTCTCACTAGTGCACATACTCCCCCCAATCCAGCCGCCATGGGAAGTACCTAATGACACACCCCTTATCCTGAGATGCCTGGGAAGTTACATCCCACTGAGTCAGGTAGAATGATACCCTCCTGAAAGGTTGGACAGTTCTGCGGAGCAATTTAGGACCCAGAGCTGCCCCCTGGATCTTCCAAAGGTCACATCTTGGCTCAGCTCCTCCCCTTCCTTATCCTACTTGTCTGCTCTCTTTGAGATCCTGAAGAGCCTTCCATCATTATATCCCATGCACCTGCACTGGCCCCCTCTTCAAGAAACTATAACCTAAGACACTCAGTCATGTCATTTAAACTGGTTTTTATTTTAATCAAATATATAGCTAAGAATTTAAACCGTATGAAAAGGCTTTGACTGCTGAATAGCAGTCCCCTGTCCAACCCTTTTCCAGCCCATCTTCTAATTCTACTGGTACTCATCTCATCAATTTGAATAACATAATATACTGTTACCACTATTGACACCCCACAATGGCAGAGGAGAACTTAACTCACCTCACTTTGCTCTCATTCTCCCGGACTCCCATCAATCTGACATAACAGAGCTTTTGACTCAATCGGTATCTATATGTACATCTATATCTATATGAGTGTTATGAACCATATTTCATCAAATATAAGATTTCCATCAAGAATAAGATATACTACTATTTTACATACTACTGAGAAGGAAAAATGTTGCTAGTTAGGTGTGACATATCATCAGCTATATGGTACATGCTAGTTTTAAAGTAAAAACGTGATTTTGCAGATGGGAAGGGAACCAAGAGATGGAGGGAGGGGAGAGAAGGGGAAGGGAAGGGGAAGTGAAAAGAATGAAGATAGGGCTGGAGATTTAGCTCAGTGGTTCCCATGCCTGCCTCGAAAGCGCAAAGTCCCGAGTTCGATCCCCGGTACAAAAAAAAAAAAAGAGAATGAAGATGTGTTATGTACCAGCTCCCCACCATGAATGCCATCATTATGTAGTGCAAACATGAACTAAAAAAATTTAAAATGTAGCAACATGGAAAAGAAGGTTTATCGGTCTACCTCCCCCACGCACACTAGAATATTAGTTTCATAAAAGCAAAGACCTAGTCTGTTTCATTCACTGCTGTAACTTAGTCACTGGCACACAGTAAGCACTGGAGGAAGAGCTGTTACACGAATACTTAAATATTGTTTCTTTCTTTCCTTTTTTTTTTTTTTTTTGGTACCAGGGATCAAACTCAGGACCTTGCGCTTGCCAGGTAGGTTCTGTGCTGCTGAGCTAAATCCCTGGCCCCTTTTCTTAAACTAAACAGTTCACAGTTCACTGTCATATAAAATGACATGTCTTCATGCTTTTTTTTTCTTTTCTTGTTTTTGTTTTTTTTTTGAAACTGGGTCTTGCTAAGTTTCCCAGGCTGCCTTGAACTTGAGATTCTCCTACCTTAGCTTCCCAAGTAGCTGCGATTACAGGCATGTGGCCCAGTGCTCAGCTAGCTTGATGCTCATGAAACCAATTTGCCTAGTTTTCTAGGAGCCTCTCATTAGTAGAGTCAAAGGACAAAACTACAGCAATTTAGCTTAAAGATCTTAATTGGCTTTATTTTCAATTCCACAATTGGGCAACATTTCATTCCCTAAAGGAGAGTAAGTGTTTCAGTGGCCTGAGCAGAAGAGGCAGGAAAAATCTGGAGAAATTTGAGAGAAAATACAAAAAAGCTGATTAGCCATATCAGAGTTAGATTCCTTATAAGGCAGGGACAGAACAATGGAAAAATAGCTGATTAGTCATTTTCAAATTATTTCAGGTTACCTTTTTCCTGTAAGGGTTAATTAAGGTTGAGGGAAATTTATCATCATCCTGTTTGGGAAATTTGGCTCTCTCCTGATTTCTAGGAAGGTCAGATAATAACTTAGTTTTGGTTTGATGATGTGGAACTTTAGTATTGGTGATACCATTTGGATTTTTAATCTGGTCTTTTGGTCCAAAACAATAGCCTCTTGTAAATTTTATTTCACAGTAGGTTCCAAATGTTCCAACATTACTATCACACATCCATTCATTGTGTTCTCGTGTGATCAAACATATCCATTTTCTCTTGGAAACTGACCTCTGGAAGCCCTTTCTCTACATAAATATCAGCATCGCTCACCTCAGCTGGGAATTCCCTTTACTGCTTTCATCATTAGGTTAGCTGGGAGTTACTTTTGGTCACTTGCAACCAAAAGAGCCCTTACTAATATAGATTGTGTATTATCTATATTAGCCCTTACTAATATAGATTTTCATCCTGAGGCAGGACAGGAGAATTTCCTGGAAGGAGGAAGTCAGAAGGGCAGAAAGAAAATAAGAAAGTTGGCTGTCCCAAAATCCCAGAAAGCACCCAGTTCTAACAGCTAGACCACAGCCAGGAAAGACTGGAAGGCATGTTTACTGTATTTGGGAAGCCCAAGATGAGCTCTCTAGAAACCACAAGGAGCACCCACCTCTAATAACTAAGCCATACCTGATGACGCACACATGCACTGTAGAATATTCTAAACACCCAAAAGTGACCCTAGCCTAATTATAATTAATTATAATCACATTTAAATTGTGGTTTTGATACCCCAACCTGTAGGCTTTGAGTGCCATGACAGTTCCCTCAACGGACAAAAACTACTCCCTCAAACAAAAAGGAGACTTGTCCTCTATTGCAGTGAAGTGCTGCATATTAGTTCAAAGAGCTACTTCCTCCCCGACACTTGACATCTTCAGGGCCATGAACTCTTTCACTACTCAGCTCCCACCCTGACGAGTGTACCCTGTATCTATGCTTTTACTTCTAATTCTGTGTGTCCTGTTCAGTTCTTTATTCATGATACCAAGAATCTAGGATAGTCACAACCCTCTCACACCCCCACACAACAATCCTCCACTTTCCCTTCCTTGAGATATACCTTATTCTTCTGGAGCATATCCTCTCCACTGTCTTCCTAACAAAGGTCTTCCTCCTCCTTCCCTTCTTTTCTCCCCCACCCCGCTCCTCCTTCTCCTCTTCCTTCTTTTCCTCTTCCTCCTCCCTCTTCCTTATCCTCCTTCTACAGTGGCTTCATGCCTGAAAATATCTTTGTTATATCAATGCACATGATAGATAATTTGGGCTAGGAAGATTATTCTAGGGTGGATATTATTTTCTGCTCAGAACTGTATGGGCTCTGTGGAGTAGACCAGCTCCTCTGCTCCCATAGTTGCTTCTGCTGGAGAAAATCAGCTTATACCTCTTCCTCTTCCTGACATTTTCGAAAAATGTCTTGAATTGTATTTACTCATGCTTCTCCTATTCTTTTGGTCTAGGTGAGTTCATACCTTTATTCTTCTTGTTTCTTTACTCTTTTTTATTTTAGTAGATTTTTAAAGGGAGAGAGAAGGCATTGTTTCTTGTCAATGTTCTAACATGGTGACCTATTTTTAAATAACATTTTCTTATTTCAAAATCAATATATATTTATTGAATAAAGCACAAATATGCAAAAGTAGGAAAATTAAAATGACCTATAATCCCACTGCATAGAGAAATTAACTATTAGTAAGGATTATATTTTCCAGTATTTTTCCCTGAATGTCACACATAAAAAATTACTATTGTTATCCTCTACCACCTTAGTTCCTAAAAGGAGGGCAGGTGCTGATAACAGGAGATTCCTTTGTTGCACGCTGTACTGGCAAGAGTAATACAAATGTGGAGATAGAAACCAAAGCAGAGAAAATTATTTGGCATAATTAAAAAGGAGACAAATGTGTTTGGGCAGGTGGGATAGTCAGGAAGAACTATAGAGAGGCCAAGAGTGTTAGTGTTATATAAAGAATAAGAGGCAAAAATGTCACTGGCTTCATGGTAGAATTAAAAGGATCTTCAAAATTAGTCATAACCAATGGACTGATGTTTGCTTAGTGACATGAGGTGTAAACCTCCTTGGTATTGTTTACAGATACTTTAATTAGTTCTTTCTCAGAAACTTCAAGAGCTTCATAGAATTCTGTTAAATTTAGCATGAGGAACAAGTATGTAGAACCATGTGGTATGTAGAAGGGATAGAAAGAGGTGATACATGTAGGTATAATTTTAATGAATGTGGGACCATTTTTATATTACACTCTTGTATATCTTGCTTTTTCCCACTAAATATATTGTAAATGCCTTTCACATTATTAAAAATTCTTCTAGATGGCCCCAGAGTGCTGAGAAGCAGAGCCCCCCCCTACCAGCACTGAGAAGGTGAGCTTCACAGGTGTCAGCAACCCTGCCCCCCCCACCCCCATGGCTGTGTCGAGCCATTACCTGGATCCACACCACAGAGTTGCAGGGGTCATACAGGACATTGTTCTGAACTCAAGAAGATAGAGCAGAAGTGAAAACAGAAAGAGGGCCTCTCTGAGGTCCCTTGATGAAAATTAAATCCCACCAGAAAAGTAAAGAAAACCTCTGCAATAAAGGCACACCAGACCATCTTAGTTGGGGGAGCAGTGCACAAGCAGATCCCAGCCAGGGCTCCGCCCCAACCACAGAGGCTGGGGCACACTGGCCTAAGCCAAGGGCCCACCTGGAAAAGAGCTGCACAGGTACACAAGCAACAGCCAGAGGTTTACCCCAATACCATCAGTAAGTGTGTGACACCCTAGCCAGAAGCTTGCTCACTCAACAGGAACTGTGGTGCATAGCCCCCAGCCAAAGGCTCTCCCAGTCAACAGCTACATAGGGTCCCTAGCCAGAGGCACACCTAGATACCATCCCAAGTGTGCACAGGCCCCAGCCAGAAGCCCACCCAGACAACAGGTCAGCTAAGGGACCCAGAAGGCCATTTTTCTGAACCCAGGAATTAGTGTACTGGTGAACATCAGAGAAAAGGCTGCTCAGTGGCTTGCTGAGAATGGAAGACCACTGGATGAGCAAAAAGTACCCTCAACAAGTCACAGCAGGCTGCATCTGTTGAAAGGAGAAGACATGTAACTAAGACTCAAAACCAGACTTCCAGATCACCTACAGCAACCCCAAAGGAAAATGAGATGGAACAATCTGATACTCAACCACCTGGACTCCCTGAACAGGTAACAAAAGAGGATCTGGAAAAAATGAAATTAGAAATAATTTTCTCAGATGACAGCAGAGATTGTGCCCATAGTGCAAGATATGATTAATAAATCTAGAGAGCACACAAATAAAAAAATAGAGGACCTGAGGAACATGATGGAATCCCAACATAGGAAACAAATGGAATCCATAAAACAGATGCAAACAGATTTCCAGGAGATTAAAAACTCCACTGAAAGTTTACACCACAGAATGAGCCAATGTGAGGACAGAATTTCAGATATAGAAGAAAAGATTGCAATTAATGACCAGGAAAGGAAAAATTGCTTTAAAATAGTAAGGGACCATGAGAAATCAATCCAGCAGCTGCTAAATGATGCAAAGAAGAATAACATAAGACTGATTGGACTCAATGAAGAAACAGGAGAAAGTACAGATGACATTAAAAAAACTGTTCACAGAAGTAATGGCAGAAAACTTCCCAAGCAGGGGAAAAGAACTTGACATACAGATAAGGGAAGCATATAGGACTCCAACTAGCCTTGATCAAAAAATTCTACACATAGGCATATAATTGTTAAGATTCCAGAAACTCAACAGAAGAACAAAATTCTACAAGCAGTTAGAGAAAAGAAACAAATCACATACAAAGGAAATCCCATCAGAATCACAGCAGTCTTCTCAACATGATCCCTCAAGGCAGGAGGAGCTTGGAGTGACATATTTCAAGCCCTAAAGGAAAATAGCTTCCAACCCAGATTAATGTAGCCTGCAAAACTATCTTTGAAAATTGATGGAGAAATAAGATATCTTTATGACAAAGAATACCTTAGGAACTTCATGAATACCAAATCAGCACTCCAAAAAATTTTAGACAATAACCTAGAAAAAAACAATGAGGATCACAACCCCATGAAGCCCAGCAGAATGAATCCATTGGGCATGACAAGAAATTAAATGTAAAGGGGAAGAATCCAACAAAAAGAAAAAGTCATGACAATCATAAGTCAATATGTATCAGTTATAACCATCAATGTTAATGGTCTCAATTCACCAATCAAAAGAAATAGACTGGTAGAATGGGTCAAGAAGCAAGATCCAACAATATGTTGCAAACAAGAAAAACACTTACTTCAAAAAGAAACTCATAGACTGAGAGTTAATGGGTGGAAAACAATACTGCATGTGGCAGTAAACTGAAAAAAAGCAGGAGTAGCTACCCTCTTTGCAGATCAAGTGGATGTCAAACCAAAATCTGAAACACTTCTGGACCCAAGAATTTCAGGTAAGGGACAGTCAACCTGTATGTACAAATCTATTGTGTACATCTGTTTTCATACATCTTAAGTAAAAACTTAAGAACATAACTGTTGGTTCTTAACAGTAATACAAGAAATTTCTATATTGTTTTCCAAAATGGTTTTAGCATTTTACATTCACATTAGCAGTATTAGAAAGTTCTAACTGGTTCACACATAAGCTGACATTTGTTCTTTTAAAACTTTTAACTTCATCTCCCTAATGAGTGTATAATACGATCCTCTAATTGTACTGATTAGTATTTTTCTGATTCTAGTGTTGCACACCATGCCTTGTGCTGTGCTGGCTATTTATCATCTTGTGTCTACTTTTTAATTGTGGATTGTCTATCAATGAGCTGTAAGAGTTCTTATATATTCTAGTCATGGATTAAATGTATTATAAATATGTTCTGTTTAAGGACTACTTTTCATTTTCTTAATGATGTCTTTTAAAGTTCTAAATTTTGATGGAATTGCACTTATCAATTTTTTTCTTTTATACATCATGTTTTTTGTATCCTAGGAAATTCTTGCCTACCCTAAATTCATAAACATTTTCCCTTATAATTTCTTCTTAAAGTTTTATACCTTTAGGCTTTCATATTTAGGTTCATAGATCCTTTCAAGTTATTTTTATGTATGGAAATAAAAGTTTGAGGTTAATTTTTTACATACAGATACCAGACGTTCTACTATCATTTGTTGAAAACACTATCTTTTCCTCTGCTCTTGAGTTGAGTTTATGTTATATAAAATGTTAGTGTTAAATAATCTTTCAAAAATCAGTGAACCATATATGTGTGGTTCTATTTCTAGATTCTCTGTTTTATTCAAATGATCTAATATGTCTTTCCTTATGCCAACATCGCCTTGATTACTTTAGCTTTAGAGGAAGTCTTACAATTAGGTAATAAATGTCTTCCGACACTGTTATTTTTTTTTCTTTTTACTTTCCTAGGTCCTTTATACTCCTACATAACTTTTAAATTTCAATACACAATTCTTAATTTGTAGCAAGTATACATAGATCTGAATTTTTATACATACCTTGTGTTTTCTAATCCTGCTAAATTCAAATACAAGTTCTAGGGGCTCCTAGAGATTTCTTA
>NW_004624783.1:3268633-3303213 GCF_000247695.1 Heterocephalus glaber | reverse complement strand
AACCAAGAGACTCATGTAATGGTACAAGATCCTAATGATGAATGTAACTGTATTTTATACCTAAAATGTACCAATAAACTTAATGGAAAAAAAATTCTACCACATCAGTTGTGGTGGTACATGCTTGTGATCCCTGCTACTCAAAAGGCTGAGGCAGGAGAATAACCTGATTCTGGGAGTTCAGGGCCAGCTTAGGCAATATAGTGAGCCCTTGTCTCAAATAAATCATTGAATGACTTGATGGATGGAGAAATCAATCAATCAGTCCCCTACTGGGACAATCAAATAAGCATCCACATGCAAAAGAAAGTAAAAGAAGACAACATACAAAACAGAAAAAAAAATTTGCAAATCATATATCTAGAATTCAGAATATATATAGAACTCTTGCAAATGAGCAATACAAAGTAAAACAATTGAATTTCAAAATGGACAAAGGATCCAGCCATTTTTCTAACAAAAATGCATAAATAGCCAAGATGCATATGTAAAGATGTTCAACATCATTAGTCATTAGAGAAAGGTGAACCAAAACCACAAGGTAATATTATTTCATACCTAGTAAGATGGCTGTCTTAAAAAAATTTAAATGAAAAATACTCGTAAGTGTTGGTGAGGATGTGGAAAGCTTAGAATCCTCATATTTTGTGGTTGAGAATGTAAAATGGCTCAGGCTATGTAGAGAATGGTTTGACCATTCCTTAAAAAAAGATGGCCCAGCAATTCTGCTCCTAGGAATACATCCAAAAGAATTGAAAACAGGCATTCAAATGTGGGTATATGCATGTTCATAGCCTCACTATTCACAACAGCCAAAAGGTAAAAACCCAAATGTCCATTAACAGGTGAATAGATAAGCAAATCATCACAAACGTATTAGAATAGTATTTATCCATTAAAAAAAGAATGATATATTATTATTTGACACAACATGAATAAACTTCAAAAATGCCATGCTAAATGAAAGCAGCCAGACATATTTGCATGATTATGTTTATATGATATATAAAAATAGGTAAATCTGTAGAGACAGGAAGCAAACATGTTCCTGCCAGGGGCTGGAAAAAGCAGGGAATCAGGGAGTAACTGCTAAATGGACGTGAGTTTCCTTTCAAAGCGATGAAAATGTTTTCAAACTAGATAGAGGTGTTAGTTTCACAAATTATAAATGTACTAAATGCTACTGGGTTGTACACTTTAAAATGGTTAATTTTATGTTATATGAATTTCTCAATTTAAAAAACCCTATTATCTTTAATGGCCACATAGTGTTACACCATATAGCTATACTACAATTTTTAAAAATTGATCCTTCACTTCTGACAAGAGGTTGTTTTTAATTTTTCCTCGTTGTAAACAGAAACATAGCAAATAAACTAGCATTTAAATATTTGCATATACCTCTATTTAGGGGAAAAAAAAGATTCCAAGAGATGGATTTACTTGGCCAAAGAAGATGCATAACTAAAAATGTTTAAATAATTTTCCCAGACTATCTTCCAAAGACATTTTAAAAGATCAAGGTCATCTACTCAAAGAAAATGATTTGTATCAATATGTTTTTATAACTGTTCTGAAAGATCAGACACTCTGGAAATTATACAGAGTTACAAAACTTCCCATGCCATGGCAACCAAATCTCACCCATATCTTCAAACATCACCTGCATGTGTACAATTCCCAAAGCTTTATGCTTTATCCCAACTTTCTCTCTTGAACTCCAGTCTCATATATCTAACAACAGGTTTTTTGTGGTTTTTTTGGTACTGGGGATTGAACTCAGGACCTTGCGCATGCGAAGCAGGCACTGGAACCACTGAACTAAATCCCCAGCCCCCAGGCAATTTTTTTTATATAGCAAACAAGCCCAAAGCTTCAGTGCTTTGATCCACGTTTGATAAACCAAACCCCCCCTTTTCCCCAAATACAATATGTACCAGCAGGGGAGGTGGGGGAGGGTTCTTATTCTACATTGTTACTCTCTGAGTCAGATCAGACTACCATAAATACCAAAGTACTCAGATTTAGGGGTTTACACAACAGAAATTTATTTTCTCACAGTTCTAGAAGGTAGAAATCTGAGAACAAAGTGTTGGTAGGAATCATGTCTTCTAAAGCCACACTCACTGGTTTGTAGATGGCCATCTTCTCTCCACGTTCCCACTCAGTCTTCTCTGTGTATGTGTCCGTGTCTGCGTCCACATTTTCTTCTCCTAAGGACACCATCATTGGGTTAGGGCCCACCCATACACCCTTGTTTTAACTTAATCATCTCTTTAAAAGCTCTCTCTCCAAATACAGTCATATTCTGAGGTACTGGGGAGGGGGACTTCAGCATACAAATTTGAGGGGACAAAATTTAGTGTGTAACAGGGACTAAACTTGATAGAGACTCCACATCTTATCATGGCACAATCTGGAATGTGTTGTGTACCTTAGTTGGTGTGGGGCTGGGAAGAAAGCAGCATTACATGAGGGCTTCGGCTCAGAAACAGTCCACCTCACTTTTCTTCACAACTCAGTGGTCAAAACAAACCACACAGAACTGCCTAACAGCAACAGGGATATGAAGAGTGGTATTCATGAGCCTGGAAGGAGAAGAGAGGCAGATGCTGACAAGAACTCATTATGTCATGTCTAGCACAACTGCCAAGAAACCCTTCCATCACAACATCCCATAGTCCTCTCACATATAAGAAGTCTGAATCTTAACAGATTATCTCTCACCCTGTACCCCCACCCCATTCCCAGAGATGGATACCATCCTTCTGGTTGTGAAAGCCCAACCTGGTTGATCTCCCTTCTTTAAATAAAATTGGTCATAAAGTCTTTTTAACTCTGTTACCTTAAAAGATTTTGATTTGGTTTGCCATCTCTATCTATAATACTATTTTAGTTTTATCATACCTTACTTCTCTCCTGGACTGTTAGAAGAGGCTTCTTTTTATTCTTCCCACCTTTAGGCTCCTACCCATCTCTACATGCTGCAAGAAGTAACTGTTATGCTTATATTTAGATATCCCCCCAAAGCCTTATGCACTCATAAGTAAGGCTTTTGGGAATGACTGAATCATAGGTGTATGATACTGGATCATGGGAGTGTGATACTGGATTAGTCCACTGGTTTAGCATAGTTCTGGATGTGCATGAGGGATTTAAGGGGGAAGACTTACCCTGGGTATGGTTACACCAACCAACAGGGAAAGAAGGAAGTCTCTGCTTCCTGACTGCCATGCCATGGACTGTTTCTCCTCTGCCATGCCCCACCTTGGAACCAACCAACTATAAACAGAAACCTCTAGAAACTGTGAGCTAAAATAAACCTTTCCTCCTTTAACTTGTTGGTGTCAGGTATTTTGTCTCAGCAACGATAAAGTAACTAAGACATCAGCTTTCTGTCATTGCTACCTGAGAAAAACAACTCAAGGAGGGAAGATTTATTTTAGCTCATGATTTCAGAGGTCTTGGTCCATTCTCATTTGGTTTTATTGCTTCCAGCCCTGTAGTGAGGCAGAAATATCATGGTCAAAGGGAGTGGCAGAGGAGAGCTGCTCACCTCATGGCAGCTGAGAAGCACAGACCAAGGAAAGAGGCAGAAGAAAGATATAGCATTTAAAGACATGCCCCAAGAGATCCACTTATTCCAACTAGGCCCCATATCCTAATAGCCCATTCACTGTCCATTGATGAGTATAGCACCATCACAACTCTTCTTCTTTAGGCATCTATTAATTTAACCAAGTTGACAATTGAAATTAACCATCATAGTAACTCTCTAAAATTTGGATAGCAGTAATGTCACTTCCAGTGCATAGAATGGTCCACTGCTTTCAGGTCATGGCCTAATCTCCTTGGGGTTTCAGGGTTGCTGGATAGTGATGACTCATAGTCCTTAAACCACAGCTTAACCTCCTCACTCTGAATTCACCTATGGCTGCCCATTTCACACAGAGTTAAGACCAGTACTCTTCTGTAATCCCTAAGATTCATCATAATCTGCCACACGTTCCCCCATACTTCTCTTCCCTCATTCCTCTGCCTCTTACCCTCTCTGCTGCAGTCAGACTGGCCTCCTTACCATTCCTTAAATACTATAGGCCCTGCCATCACAGGTCTTTGCATTGGCGAAACTCTCTGCCTGGAATCCTTTCCTCCAGCTATTCGCAAGACTAACTTCCTCATTTCTTCAAAAGTTGCTTTCTCACCCCCATCTCTCCTACCTTTATCTTATTGTCCTTATATTGATCACCTTGTAACATATTGTATAATTTACTTATTTTTTAATGACTATTTGTCTCCTCCCTACTACAATATAAGATCCATGAAGGTAAGGAATTTTTATCCATTTTGTTCACTGTTGCATCTCAAGAACCTCAGGAGTATATAGCACATTGTAGGTGCTCAGTGAATACATGAAGGAGGGAACAAATGCATCTGTTATATTATCATCTTACATAGAATACGATAATTATCTATGGATTTTCTGCTTCTTCCACTACAACATAGAAATTATTTCTATAATCCCTACGTGATACATACTTGCTCAGTCAATGTTGGCGGAATGAAAAAAGTAGGATAAACTGTAGGGAACAGGGAAAGGGGACGTTACTAGAACCTCTGCAGTTAAGTCCTAGTCTCCTGCGAGCCACGGCAGTACACAGCGAATTATAGGAAAGGTAGAAAAATGAGACTAAGAAGCTCAGCTTCGGGTCTGATCAGCGCTGCTCTGGGCAGCAAAGACGAAAACCCCACTTTACCTCACCTTTTATTCAGTTCTCAGTACATCAGGAGAAACAAATGTAGCAAATGGCTTGCAGAGAGTTCAGTACATCCGCGTAAACAAGATGGTAAACAGTGCAAGAACAATGAGGAGCTAAATAGATGTTTGTTCCTCCCAGGATGTTCTTAGCTCCCAGGATGTTTCTTGTCCTGGAGAATCACAGACAGCATCACCGGATCATTGAGGTCTCAGTTGTGACCGGAGGCCAAAATGCAATTATGTCTCGGAATTCCATAGCTGGGCTGTAGGCAGGAGAACTAGGCTCACCAAATGATTTTTCCCTAAAATTATGTAGCATTGCTCCCAACAATAAACCCTGTCATTCTATCAATAAAAACACTGAGGCCACAGATCTTACTCCATATTATGCAGTGAGTAAACAGTGAGGTCAAACCTAGAAACCGGATCTTCTGTGACACTGGGCTGCTGTCTTTTGTCTATCCCACCTAGCTGTACTAAAAATAGTTTAAAGTCCATCTCATTTCTAACTATGTTAAAAATTCCTTGAGCCAAGGACAAAGTACTAATCTGCTTTGATTCTCCCCTGGTGCCTGATACAGTGCGAGGTAGGCACAATACTTACTCAAGAAATATTTGTGGTTTGACTGCTCAATAAAAAAATTATTATTGTTAGCATTGTTTCTACTTTTAATGACAGAAATGATAATAACCTCCCAGCAGTCTGCTTTCAGTAGGTTCAAGACACTGAAATACAATTTTAACAGTGTCTTTCATCAGCTTGCTCCCTGGAGAGATGCAATGAGTTCATAATGAGATTCCTGCAATGAGTCAAAAAGCAGAGGGAAGGAGCACAGGGTTTGCTGCAGTAGGCACAGATGTTTCGCTGGCATTTGGGAGTCCATTTTCCCTCTGACTCTCAGAGCTGGCATGTGGGAAGGGCAGTAGCATCAAAACACCTCCCACCTCCCAATGCTAAGCCCACATTCTCTTTCCTGGCCATTGTCCCTTCACATCTACTTCAGCTGTGATGGAGGATTGGTAGAGAATTTATTGTCTACTCAGAATAAATATAATTTGCTACCAGCCCATGGAAAACATGGGAGTCTCTGAATCCCACACAAAATAACACACTGATTAATTGCTAGCAACTACAACAGGTTATTTTCTCAGTAAGAGACCAGTGCAATGCTCTTACTCCAAGTTTCTGTTGCTAATATGTTCAACTTACTTGATTTTAAAGTAGAGGTTAACACTATCTGGAATTTTTTAAGCTTTGGGGATAAAAAATGTTAGTTCCATAGAATCTGGGTGAGAGGCATCCAAACAAATAATAGAATGAGTAGGGGTAGGCTTTCATCATGAACTTTTATGCAATAATATACCACTAGGAAAAAGAATAGAGAACATAGAAAAAAAGTAACTCCCTAAGTCTTCACACAGACAATTAACATGGATGCTCTGGATTGGAAGGTCAGTTTGGTGTCCTGCTCTTCTCCACTTGAGGGCAACTGGGACAAGCACCCAGAGACAAACTTTCAAAGCGCTATCCTCTTTAGGCCCATTCTGCAACAGGATATCCAAGTATCTTCTCCACCTTAAATGACTGAAATAAACAAATACTCTCATTTCCTTACTGCTTCTGCAACTCTACAACATGCTTCCTGACCATGTCTAACATCTCAGGCCACTGAATAGTTCTAAGTTCTTGCCAGGGTGACTGAGGTTGGTTTCCTCTGTGTTGGCAGCCCCTGTGCGTCCTCTTAGTACCCCTCTTGAAGTCACCTCAGTACTTTCTACATCTTCCCCATCCTTTACCAAAACACAACACCAAACCCATCTAAAATACTGTAACTGAAATTCCAGAGGCTCTAGCAAGTTGCGTAAACTCTGCCAGTTCTTATAATGAGATAAAGAAGAGAGCTAACCCACAGTCCAGTCAGCTAAATTTGAAATGAACCCCTCTGGTTTCCTCTTAACACCCAGTAGCCTGTCCTTCCTGCTAAATGGACCTCACAGCTGTTCAGAATTCAATAATTTGCAACTCCTCTTGACTTCTTCAATTTGCATCCTCACAAAGAACTTTCTTGGGCCACCATCTTCCTTAGAGGAGAAGAGGATTAAAAATGGAAAATATTTCTTCCTTTGTCACATTAAGTGTAAGTGGTTGTCTAAGTGGGTGGTGAGCGTAGATCGATATACTTATGCCCTGAATGATGTATGGATTAGCTCTGGTTAGGGCAATGTTCTACTCCAGTCTTCTGGATCCAGGGATAAGATACTGACTAGGAGTTCAGACCCATGGCAGGCTTCTCTTCATCCTTTCCTTTCCTTGTAGATAAAGTGGAGTTAATGTCACCTTTCCTACCTCTTCTGCAAGGTGGGATTGTAGATGAGAAAGTATTGAACAGAAAAATTAATAGATCCCTTGAAAAATCATTGACTTGGCTGGAAATTCTGTGATTCTCTCTGTTTTACTCCTTCTAATTGTCTCCATCAGTAAACATTGTTTCTCTCTCCAGCCAAGCAGGAAAGCCCAGTAGAGCCTCCAGGCTGGGAAGTGTATCACATCAGTCTAAAGTAAGGCTTGCTTTCCTGGCCCTCTTCCCTCATGCCCTTTTGTGTCTAAGAAAAAAAAACACATTGCATTGAAACTAAAAATCATCCTTTTTCTATTCCTGATACAATTTCTCTTCACTGAAAGTGTTTTTCCTAAGGTTTCTAAGGAAAACACAGGGGATAATAGTCACAATGGTAAATTGAATCACATTCTAGGGGAATGAGGATGACTCTCAGTTTTAAAAACATGTAATAATGTATGAGATATCTTTTATTATCTTTAGCAAAAGTGTTTCTTAAAGGAGATTTTACTTAAGGAGTTTTCTATTAACTTGACACCTAATTTAGCCACACACGCATAAGAAGGTAAAAGAGTGGAGGAATTAAAAGTTAAATTAGATCTGTAGGATCTTGTTTCTCTTCCTTTTTCTCTCTCTCAGATTTACTGTGATTCACTGTGCTAATGGTGAGATGATCTTCCAGCTGGGCATTTGTTGTCATTAAAAGGGAAAAAACAATAGTGGGTGGAACTTTTCTTTATCACCAAATTCTTTTGCACAGCTTTTCATAAGATCATTGGTACATCAGTTCATTTTCAGAAAATTCGTCTCAAAAAACTTTGAAGTTCATAGAACTACTGGAACAATATCCCCATATATCCTAGGAGTCAGTATGTGTTCTGAGATTCCTTTTTGGCCTGACACTTTCATACTTGATGGACCTGTTGATTCTGCAACATGCCAGCACACGAATCCATCTGTCATGATGGCATGGTGCCCTTTCTGCAGGATGACATGCCAATTTCCACCAGTCCCAGTGCCAGCCAAAGTGGCATTAGCAACAATGCCCTGCATGACACAGTAAACTGTATACCGATTCAACAAGAAGGTCTTCCTGGGGAAGGCATAAAGTGACAAATGAGAAACATGCTGCTCATTACAGCAAGTCATGTATGACCCATCTCAGTGTAGACCTTATCCTGGGGGTAATATGAGCTCTGTCTGTCAGAGCCACTATGATAGAGGGCAGCTCCTTCTCCAGAGAGCCCTCCTCTGTACTGACAGAGCAAACCTCAAAGAGCAGAACTCATGATTGTCAGAACACCTACAGGGTAACCAACTGTCCCAGTGTGCTGGGGACTGGGTAGCTTCTTGGCAAGCACGACTTACAGGGCTAAAAATAAGAAAATCATAAATTATAGTGAATTGGACCCTCTACCTACATCTCTAGCCCAGGTCTCACCAAGCCAATTCCTCCTTGTTCTGTATCTCCATCTGAGCTTGTTTCCATTTCCACTTTATGGTAGGCATTTGACATGGTCCCAGTTTGGGAAGAGAATCTGGGGATGGGGGGAGATAGGAGGAGATAGGTGGGAAAGGGGAATTTTAAAAGGATCAAAACATGATACACATATATATACCAAAACCCCGTGATGACTGTATTTATTGTATGTCACAAACATATACTAATAAAAAAGGGAAACGGAAAAGTAAAAAAAATTTAAATTAACAGAGAAACGGTCACAATGATCCCCACCTCTTGGTAGTCACACGTCAGTGTACTCTTCTCCACTCGAGTGTGGGCAGGAATTATCCACTCACTTCTAATGAGCATAGGGTGGCAGTGGAGGGATTTTACTTCTGAGATGATTTTAGAATTTACAAAGACTGTGGCTTTCATCTATGATACTCTTCTCCTCCTCCCTTCCCCTGCCCTTCTCTTTCCTCTCCTTTTCCTGTCTCCTGCCCTCCCCACCACCCCTCTTCCCTTCTTCCCTCTGATGGTAACCAGCTACCATTTTGGGAGGAGCACTACAGAAAACCCTATGTGGCAAGGTGCTGATGTCTCCAGCCAATAGTCAGTAAGGACCCAAGGCCTTCAACCCAAGGCCTCCTGACTGAGGTTGGAACAGATCTTCCCTCTGTCCAGCCTTGAGATGGCTGCAGCCTCTTCTAACACCTGACTGCAGCTTCTCAGAGGTCCTGAGTCAGAGCAACCAGCTGAGCTGTGCCTGGATTCTTCCCCACAGAAACTGAGACAAAATAAATGTGTCCTGTTTTAAGATTCCAAGTTTGAGGTTAATTTGTTACATGGACATAAAGAACTAATGCAATTTGAAGAAGTAGGGCTCAGTTCAGAAACAGACCAAACTCCAGTCTGTTAGCACCGTTAACACACTGCACTTTATAGTTTACGGGACCTCAGAGACCAATGCTTAATCCTTTCACTTGACAGGTAAGAGGCCTGAGCCTACAGGAGTCAAGTAATTTATTATGTAGCTGGTTAGCAACCACTAGACTTGGGCCCTGGATCTTCTGACTCCTGCTTTGGTGCTGGTTCTGATCAGTGCTGCTGCTCCATTTGACGATCACAGCACCTGCATTTTTAGGCCTTGCCTGGGTGCTACAATCCTGCTACCCTTGATTTGGTTCATAAAAGATTGCCTTGAACAGACGAACAGCATCTTCTTAATCATGTCTTCCCTGTTGGAAGCCTTTCTGACTCCTATTAGCTAGCTGGATGCTGCTTTCAAAGGCTTTCTCGATGGAGTAAAATATGAATCCCACCCTTGTTTGGTATCTTTTTAAAATTGTATTGTTTTTCTGAGATTTTTCAGGGAGAGAATTTATCTTCAGCGTTGTCACAGGGTTGATAAACGTGATAAAAATCTTTTCTGCATAATCCAGAAGCACTGCAGATTTTGCCTAGCTATGCAACCAGGAAGTTGCTTCTCCACTTTAAATCAGCTTTCTGCAGTGTGCATAAACAAACTATCATTCCAATTTAACTCAATGAATATTCCTAGAGCACCTATAAGATCATTTGTTCTGGAAAAGCTGGAATGGGAAAAGATAGGAGTATGTGATGTGGTTATTATTCTCAAGGAACATTTCTGGGTAGAAATCATAATCATGGCCATATTTAGCAAAAGTGACTTCTCTATGTTTTAATGTTTCATTTCTTTTTTTTGTTTCATTTTTTTAATTTAAAAGTATTTGAAAAATGAAATGTTAACAGTTATTAATTCTGAATGGGACACATGGTTGTCATATTTTCTTTTAAAAATTCATCATAATAATATATATTTTATAGTGCTTATTAAAACATATAATATAAATATAATATACATTGTATTTTCTGAAAGTAATTTTTCAAGTTAAAAGTATCTAGGTTTAATAAGTATTCATTATGTCCAAGTCACTTTAACAAGTGCTTTACATGAATATCTCATTAAATCTTCCCCTTTACTCCTTTGAGAAAAGTACTGTTTCTTTCCTTTTTTTTCTCTGCAGTTCAGAAAGGTTGAATAACTTTTTTCAAAGTCATCCAGCTAATGAGTGGAATTTAAATCTGATTCTCTTACTCCAAGTGATCTCTATCCCTAATCCTTGATTCTTGCCAAAAAATTGAGAGGTATGAAGACAAATGAGAGACATATGTATAAAATACGTTTAGACAAATAATTTCAGTAAGCTGCTATACTCCATATACATAGCCCAGAATCAAATGTTTGGTATAGAGTTAGCATTCAGGAAAATGAGAAGTCAGTGCTAACTAACCGAACGGGAGGAGGCTTCACCGAATAGACTTGTTCATTTGTTCACCTGCTCTTTCCTGAGCACCTGCTATGTGCCAGGCGCAGTCACTGGGAGATAAAGCGAGACAAAGCACTATTCCAGAGCAATCACAATCTAGCAGGGAGGAGATAATCCTGAGTATATGAAGAAGATGATTCAAATTTTCATAAATACTATGAAGAAAATTAAAACAGAATGAAAGAGAAATGGAGGGGAGGGCTTTAGAGTGATTGGTTTAGGAGACTCCATTGATTAAAGCTTAAAATAAGTTTCTTTTTGCCTTATTCTTCTTAGGTGAAAGGCTCATGACTGGTGGACCCCAAATTATTATTTTTTCCTTAAATTCTTTTATTGGTACATTTTAGGTATACAACATGTTTACATTTATCATTGGGTGCTTGTACCTGTACATGGTGTATCTTGATTCTTATTTTTTCCCCATTACCTATGCGCCCTTCACCCCTCCACCCTTCCCTATTTACATAGATTTCGTTTCCATTTTTTTTCTTTTCTAATAAATTTTCCTTTCCCTTCTTCCCTTTCCCCTTCCCCTCCTGCCACCCCTACACCTTTGGACCTTTTCCTATTTCAAATTATCAATTATTCATTTTAATCATTTTAATCCTTATTTACACTTTCAGTTTCTCACACTAGAGAAACTATTCGGTATTTACACATGCGTGTCCTATTTATTTCACTTAAGAGTATGGCCTCAATATGCATCCATTTAGCTATAAATATCTCTAGTTTCTCATTCTTTATGGCTGAGTAGTACTCCATTTTATTTTTTAAAAAATCACATCTTCTTTATCCAGTTTCCAGTTGATGGAAACTTGGGCTGTTTCCAAGCTTTAGCTATTACAAACTGTGCCACTATAAACATGGGTGCACATATATCACTGTGGTAAGATTCTTTTAATTCTTTTGGGAAGATACCGAGCAGGGGAATAGCTGGGTCAAATGGGACTTCTAGCCCTAGTTCTTTGAGGTATCTCCATACTGATTTGCACAGTGGTTGCACCAGTCTGCACTCCCACCAGCAATGGAGAAGGGTTCCTTTCTCTCCACAACCCCGCCACCATTTGTTATTGGTTGATTTCTTGATAGCAGCCATTCTTTCTGGGGTGAGGTGGAATTTCAGTGTTGCTTTCATCTGCATCTCTTGAACAACCAGTGATGCTGAACATTTTTCATATATTTATTTGCTGCTTTGACTTCTTCCTCTGAGAAATGTCTGTTCATTTCAGATGCCCATTTTTGAATTGTGTCTTTGAATTTGGGGGGTTCTGATTTTTTCTAGATAGTAGTCCTTTGACTGAGGTAAAGCTGCTAAAATTTTTTTCCCACATTGTAGCTCTGTTGGTGGTTTCTCTTGCAGTGCAGAAGCTTTTTAATAAGATGAGATCCCAGTTGTTGATTCTTTGTGCTAGTTCCCGTGCTACTGAGGTTTTGTTCATGAAGTCTTTCCCTATGCCAATGTCTTCAAGAGTTCTACCTAACTTATCTTCCAGCAAGTTTAGTGTTTCTGTCTTAATATTTAGATCTTTAACCCACTTTGATCTTAGTTTAGTGCATGGTGATAGTTATGAGCCTAGTTTTAATCTTTGGCAGGTTGAAATCCCATTTTTCCAACACCATTTATTAAATAGGCTATCTTTCCTCCAATGAGGGTGGTTGGCTCCTTTGTGGACCTCAAATTATGATCAGTGAGATTTGTGGGGACTGGATTGTTCTACACATCTAATCTGACTTACTAACATCTGTTAGGATATGTTAGGAGTGGGAGATACGTTAGGAGATATTTTAGGAGTCAGTGGTAAAGGAATAGTTAGAGTATGTGCAGTGTGAAAGTAAGAAAAAATGTCATGTATTTGGGCGACAATAAGAAAACAAACCAAACCAGGGAGGGCATAGGATGGACATTGGAGATTAGGGACAGAGTATCCCAGGCAAATAAGAAGAGGCCAGACTTTTGAAAGCCAGTATAGAACCCCGGATAAAAATTTGGAGCTAGAGAAGTGTATAAGTCAGTATTTAGTAGAGGAACAGATATAACACAAGATATACAAATATATATGAATTTACAAGATTGGCTTACAATGGCCACTCACAGAGTCAGATGAGAAAGAGTGCAGAGGATCTGTCTGCACATTGGAGACCAAAGGATTTAGTCAAAGGCCTGGAGCTCACTGCAGTGGCCCATTCGGGTCTGTATCAGGAAGCCAATGGGTCTGTGCTGGAAGGCTGAAGAGTCTACACTGGTAGGCTGAAGGATCCATTCCAGAAGCCAAGGGGTCTGTGCTGGAAGCCAGAAGATTCCTTTATAACATCCAGGTGATGAGTAGCACTACGGTGGATCTCTCATACCCTAGGACGTGGAATTGCTGAGCTGATTTAGCTAAGCTCTTAACTAAACTTCTCAAGTTGACACAATCATTCAACCATCACAGGTGGATAACTGAGTTTACTCTGGGTACAGAGTACAGGGTAGATGAAGGGTAGACATTCAGGAGGCAAGAAAACCTTTCAGAAGTCTACATAGCCATGTGTTACATAACAATATTTTGATAAAAAAACATACTATATATACCATTGTTTTCCCATGAGGTTATAATGAAGCCGAAAAATTCCCTATAACCCTAGTGATATCCTACATATCATAATGTTGTAGCACAATGCATTACTCTTGTGAGTGGTGATGATGATGTAAAAAAACACACTGGGCTGGCCAGTCACGTAAAAGTATAGCACAGATAACTATGTATGTACATAATACTTGATGATAATAAATGGCAGTTCCTGGCTTATGTATTTATTATACTATTCTTTCTACTGTTGTGTGAGTGTATTCCTACTGTGAAACAGTATGCTGTGCTACAATGTTAGCAATCTAATACATCTCATGTTTACCACATCTTCTCATTGCATCAAGAGGCGTTATGGAGTGATTGGCCTATACTACCTAGGTCTGTGCAGGTTCACTCTACGTTGTTCACACAAGGATGGAATTGTCTAACGATGTATTTTCAAGAATAGAGTTAAGTTGTCAAACAAAGCATAGCTGTAGTTCATACAGGCCATATGGAAAGCTTATCTAAGAAGTCAGGAGTGTGGAATGCAGGGATGTGTTCAAGAGGTATTGCAAAGAAAGAATCAATAGCTCAACTACGAGCACTAAGACCTGAGACACAAATCATGTGAGCTCTCAGTTGGAGACAGCAGCATTGTTTTTGACCAACATTTCTGGAGGATTGGATTGTTCTGGTCTGTTGATGCTTGAACAGATTGGGAAAATGATCTCTCCAACTTTTTGGTTTTGGACTCAAAATGAAAAGTTTATCTGAGCTACTTTCTTGGGTAAGTGGGAGGATCATGCGTAGGACTCGAGCTTCCGAGGGCAGAGAGCTGCTGCACAGATGGACACTTTACAGATCATTGTCAACTCCAGCATTTCAAAGATTTCCTTTCTCACTCAAATTTGTTTTACCCTTTGAGAAATAACAAAATAACTTGTGCCATATGCCTCAAATATTGCTAACACTCCAATATTTTCCAAAGATATTTAAACTGCTATTCCTTCCCAGTCCTATAATTAAAACCCTGTTCACCAACAGATACATGGTTTAGATTCTGTTTTCAAAGAATAGGGATTTTTCCAAGTCACCACAAGTGAAAACAGGGAAGGATGAAGAATTATAAGAATTTGTATTAGGATGCAAAAATTGTACACTTGTTGTCTCAGGATTTGGTTCAGGCTCTCCCAACTCATGAATATTGGTGCAAAATCCCATTACTTTCTAAATTGCAGTGCTAGACCACGGATGCAGGACAAGTGAAGGGGGTTGCAAAGAATACTGTGGCCAGCTTTAGCACATATTCTAACTCCAGGCAATGTATGAGAAAACTGATATATAAAAGGCAATTTGAGGATGTGTTTAGAAGGACCATCTATGTGGTGTTTATTATCACACTCCCTGCCCTCACCTCTGCCATGGTGTTCTACCCACATCCCCTTGCCCTTCTCACATTAGTGCTTACTCAACTTTCAACTTCCTGCCTCACCTTTCTTTATCTTTCCTTAGCTTGTTCTCTGGCTCTCAGGGCCCGCATAATAAGTGCAAAAACGAATGCCTTCCCAGCCCTTCCCTAGGGGAGCAGTCTCTTATCTTTAACTTACAGAAACTGAATATAAGGGCCACCAGTTCCTGGCTTTTTGGGAGCAATACATTTGAACCATATGTTTTATACTAGCCTCTAGACTTTCATGGCAGGATTGAGACCCAGGGTCAGTGACAGTTATGTCCTTCATAGCAGTTCCTCTAGATTCATAGGTTTTTGGAGGGGGCTTTCTGTCTCGTTCTCCCACATCCCTATATGTATATTTGGGATTCCCAACCAAATGAATTATTTGTCCTTATGTTCTTATCTACAGTCTGTTTCTGGAGACTCCAAAATAAGACATAAGGAAAAAGATTTTTATGTATCTCATGGAATTTATGGCACACAAGGACCAGTACCCCCCAAAAAAGGTCTAAAAGTAATATTTGACTTGCCTTGGGGGAAAGGGCAAAGGAAAAAGACAGGGAAGGACTGGGAATAGCCTATATTTTATGGGATGAAGTCAACCTGTTGATGATGTAGTGTCTTTTTAATGTATTTATTGGATTGGATTAACTAAGGTTTTTTAAATAATCTCATTAATTAACTGCTATTTTTTCTATGTTTAAAAATTGAAACCTACATAGCATAAAATTCACACTTTTAAAGTACACAATTTGGTGGTCTTTAGTATATTCATAAGGTTGTTCATCCATCACCACTAATTTTAGAACATTTTCCTTACCCTCAAAAGGAAACTGATACATTTTAGTAGTCAGTGTACTTTCTCCCCTCCCCCTAACCTCTGGCAACCACTATTTATTTTCTGCCTCTATGGATTTGCCAATGCATTTGGGCTGGATCTATTTTTGGATATTTTTGTATAATATATTTTCAGTTTTCTAGGGTAATATACCCAGAAGTGAAATTACTGGGTCATGTGGTAACCCTGTTAACTTTCTGAAAAAATGCCAAACTGTTTCCAAAGCAGCTCAGCCACCTTTCTAAAGTTAATTTTTAAAAAAGAATTTTCCCATTGGTTCTATGTTGTCCAATGTATTGGCATAATATTGTTCATAATATCTTCTGTTCCTGTACAAGCTATGATAATGTTCCATTTTTCACTCTTATTCATTTGTGCTTTCTTTTTAAATTTTTCTTGATACAGTTCACTAAGTTTGTCAGTTTTTTTCAAATCAACCTTTGGCTTTATCAACCCTTCATTTCATAGCATTATATTGTTATTTACTTACATTTCATTCTTCTCATTCTAATTTTCTTTTTTCACTATTTGAGTTTCTTGCTTAACTTTTCTAACTTTATCTTCCTGGTTCATTAATTTTCTAACTTTTTGCTTTGTACTGGGGATCGAACGCGTGTCCTTGCGCTTGCAAGGCAGAATTTTCTAACTTTTTGAGGCTACAAATTTCTCTATAAATTGAGATTGTATTATGCATTCATAACACACATTATTCTGTTCATAGCATCTTCTAATTTCTCTTCCGCTATCCTCTCTGACACAGAGGTTATTTAGGAGTATGCTATATAGAAGTATGTTCCTAACTTCCAAATATATGGGGATTTTCCCCCATTATACCTTTCCAATAAATTTTTTTTTTTTGAGACAATGTCTCAGTATGTAGTACAGCCTGGCCTTGAACTAACTATGTAGCTCAGACTGGCTTGGAACTCATGATGATCCTCCTGCCTCAGCCTCCCCAGTGCTGGGATTACAGACATGCACCACCACACTCAGTTTTAATTAATTTTAACTTAATTAAACAGTCTTGTTTTGTGAGGATCTGCTTGTGGAGTAAACATGTGGGTGTATCTTATAAATCTTCACTCAAAGAAGAGCTCAGCTGGGATGCATATGGTCAGCAGATAGATTTTATCTATTTGCTTCTTCAAGGTCAACTTCAGCTGCAGAGGGGTCCCTTGCCTGAAGTCACACAGCAGTCTGCCCTGAGTGACTGAATGATGTTCAGCAATTTCAGCTACACAAAGATGCACAATTCTATAGTGCTCTCTATAATGTTGGCCAAGGATTGGTTAGGTTTGCTTTATAGTTTGACTCCTTCTGCTTCTTACATTTTTTTAACAGTTATTGTTTTCTAAGAAATATTGTTCACCCAAAATTCTATCTCAAAGTATGCTGAGGCAGAACTCAACTTGAAATGCTATTCTATATGATTTCAATACTCACAAAATGTGTGAAGATTTCCTTTGTTTTAGTACTTGGTCAATTTCTGTAAACTATCAATGAATCTTTGAAAAACATCATACTAAAAATGTTGGTGATGAAAATCCAAATAAGCACCAATAAAATGGTAGTAGGGGACCTCAATATCCCACTATCACAAATAGACAGATCAACTAGACAAAAAAATTAACAATGAAATACTGGAACTCAACCAAACTCTTGAACAAATGGACTTAACAGATGTTTACAGAGTGTTCCACCCCACAAAACCAGAATACACATTCTTTCAAGCTGCACATGGGTCATTCTCCAAAATAGAAGACATACTAGCTCATAGAACATGTTTAAGTAAATATAAAGGAATTGAGGTTATTCCCTGTATATTATCAGACCATAGTGCGGTGAAATTGGAGATCCATAGCAAAAGAAATCACAAGAACTTCTTAAACACATGGAAGTTGAAAACACCCTCCTAAACAATCAGTGGGTCACAGAGGAAATTAAAGAAGAAATTAGACAGTTTCTACAACTAAATGACAATGCCAGTACAACATACTGGAATTTATGGGACACAGTGAAAGCAGTCTTATGAGGGAAATTCACAGCAGTGAAGACCCATATTTTCAGGAAAACAGACCAAGCTCAAATAACCTAATGCTGAACTTCAAGCTTCTAGAAAAACAAGAGCAAGACAAAGACAAAGCTCATAAAAGGGAGGAAATTATAAAGATCAGAGCAGAAATCAATGCAGTGGAGACTAAGAGAACGATACAAAAAATAATGAAGCAAAGAGTTGATTCTTCAAAAGAATAAACAATATTGACAAATCCTTAATCAACCTTATCAAAAAAAGGAAAGAAAAGGCCCAAATCCACACAATTAGAAATGAAAAGGTTGAAATTACAACAGACCCAGCAGAAATCCAGAGGATCATCAATACCTATTTTGAAAAACTGTACTCCAGTAAGATGGAAAACACAGAAGAAATAGACAGATTTCTAGGTACATATGAATTACCAAAGTTGAATGAAGATCTAAAAATACTAAACAACCCAATATAAATCAATGAAATAAAAAACATAATTAAAAACTCAGCAGCAAAGAAAAGCCCAGGTCCTGACGGCTTCACTGCTGAATGCTACAAAACATATAGAGAAGAGCTATTACCACTACTGTTTAAACTCTTCAATGAAATTGAAAGGGAAGCATTACTCCCAAATTCATTCCTGGAAGCAAGCATCACCTTGGTCCCCAAAGCAGAGAAAGACTCAAGCAAAAAAGAGAACTATAGGCCAATATCCCTAATGAACATAGAGGCAACAATCCTCAGTAAGATACTGGCAAACAGAATGCAGAAGATCATCAAGATCATACACCTTGACCAAGTTGGATTCATTCCAGGGATGCAGGGATGGTTCAACATATGCAAATCAATAAATGTAATACACTATCTTAACAAAGTCAAGAACAAAAACCATATGATCCTCTCAATAGATGCAGAAAAAGCATCCAATAAAATCCAACACCAATTCATGACAAAAGCCCTACAGAAAATTGGAATAGATGATCTTTATCTCAACCTGGCAAAAGCCATCTATGAAAAACCAACAGCCAACATCATACTAAATGGTCTAAAACTGAAATCTTTCACGTTAAAATCAGGAACAAGACAAGGATGTCCACTATCACCACTCCTGTTCAGTATAGTTCTGAAAACATTAGCCACAGCAATTAGACAAGATAAAGAATTAAAAGGAATATAGATAGGAAATAAAGTTAAATTGTCATTATTTGCACATGACATGATACTCTGTGTAGAAGACCCCAAGAACTCCACCAAAAGTCTTCTAGACTTAATAACCAAATTCAGTAGAGTAGCTGGACACAAGGTCAACATTCAAAAATCAATTGCCTTCCTATACATGAACAACAGACTCACTGAGAGAGGAACTAGAAAAACAAATCCTTTCATAATAACATCCAAAAAAATGAAATACTTAGGAATCAATCTAATGAAGGAAGTAAAGGACTCTGAAAACTACAGAAAAAAGAGATCCAAGAGGATATCAGAAAATGGAAAGACATCCCTTGTTCTTGGGTAGGAAGAACGAATATAGTGAAAATGGCTATACTTCCAAAATTCCTATGTAGATTCAATGCAATCCTGACTGAAATCCCAACAGCATATTTCACAGAACTAAAGAAAATAATCCCAAAATTCATTTGGAACAAGAAGAGACCTAGAAGAGTAAAAGCAATTCTAGGCAATAAAGACAAGTTAGGGAGTATCAAAATCCCCAACTTGAAACTATACTACAAAGCTACTGTGATAAAAATAGCATGGTACTGGCAAAGAAAGAGACCCCAGGATCAATGAAACAGATTAGAAGATGCAAAAACAACTCCAGACATACTAAGCCACCTCTTCATTGACAAAGGAGCCAAACACCCTCACTGGAGGAAAGATAGCCTCTTTAATAAACGGTGCTGAAAAAATTGGGTTTCAACTTGCCAAAGATTAAAATTAGACCCATATCCCTCACCATGTAGTAAACTAAAATTGAAATGAATCAGAGATCTATATTGAAACAGAAACACTAAACCGGCTGGAAGAGAGGTTAGGTAGAACTCTTGAAGACAGTGGGATAGGAAAAGACTTTATGAACAAAACCTTAGTAGCATGGGAACTAGCACAAAGAATCAACAACTGGAATCTCATCTTATTAAAAAGCTTCTGCACAGCAAGAGAAACCACAGAGTTAAGAGACAACCCACAAGGTGGGAAAAAAAATTTTATCAGCTGCTCCTCAGACAAAAGTCTACTATCTAGAATATATAAAGAATTTAAAAAATCAGACCCTCCTTAATTTAAAGACCCAATCCAAAAATGGGCATATGAAATAAACAGACATTTCTCAGACAAAGAAGTAAAAACAACAAATAAACATATGAAAAAATGTTCAACATCACTGGTCATTCAAGAGATACAAGTAAAAACAACACTGAGATTCCACCTCGCTGACGGGAGTGTAGACTGGTGCAACCACTGTGAAATCAGTATGGAGATTCCTCAAAATGCTAGGATTAGGCATCCAATTTGACCCAGCCATTTTCCTGCTAGGTATCTTCCCAAAAGAATTAAAAGCATCATACCACAGCAATCTACACGCACCCATAGTGGCACAGTTTGTAATAGCTAAATCTTGGAAACAGCCCAAACGCCCATCAACTGGAAACTGGATAAACAAGGTGTGGGGTTTTTTTAATAAAATGGAGTACTACTCAGCCATAAAGAATGATAACTAGAGACATTTATAGCTAAATGGATGTACATTGAGGCCACACTCTTAAGTGAAACAAATAGGACACACATGTGTAAATATCAAATAGTTTCTCTGGTGTGAGGAACTGGAAGTGTAAATGAGTACCAAAATGTATAATAGGTAATGTGAAATAGGAAGAAAATATCCAAAGGGGAAGGGGCAGTGGAGGGGGTGTAAGGGAAAAGAAAAACTATGAGAAAAGAAGGAAAAAACAGAAACCATTTTTTTTAATGGGGAGGGATGTAGGGATGGAAGGGAGGGAAAGAGAAAGGGGAAAAAAGAAGAATCAAGATATACCAAGTATAGATACAAATTCCCAATGATGAATGTGAACATAATGTATACCTAAAATATACCAATAAATCTAACGAATAAAAAATAAATAAAATAATAAAATAGTTGATGCTGTGCTATTGGGTGCCTTTAGGCAAAATTTGTTGATTGAATTACTGATTATTCTAGTCTTCCATATTCTTATTGATTTTTGTCAATAAGAAATTCTATGAATTTCTGAGATAAGTGGTTAAAATCTCTTGGTAGGATTGTGGATTTATCTGTCTCTTAATTTTGTCAATTTTTGCTTTCTATATTTTGACATGATGTTATTAGGACCATATTAATTTAAATTCACTAAACCTTTATGAAAATTTTAATTTTATCATCAAAAAATGATCATCTTTACCACTAGTAATTTTGAAATTTAGTATTACACAACATACAAGCCTAGATAAACTAGCTTTCTTTAAGTTACTATTTGGTTAGTTTAATTTCATGCAGCTTTTTACTTTTTTAAAAAAACTTTACCAAAATATAACCAACATACAATAAATTACACATAATTAAAGCATACTGCCAAAGAAGTACTAACATAATACACCCATAAAATTATCAGCACAATCAAAATAACAAACATGTCCGTTACCCCCCAAAATTTATTTTGCCTCTTTTTCTTCCCTTAACTCTCCTTGCATCCTTTCGTCACCAGTTCCCAGGCAACCATTTATCCTTTTTCTGTCAGTATGGATTCATTTATATAGAATTTTATATAAATGGAATCAAACATTATGCACTCTTAAAAATCTGGCTTCTGTCACTTATAATTATTTTGGAATTTATGTTGTATCTATCAATAGACTATTCCTGCTTATTTCTTCAAATGTTATTTCTGTCTCCTACCCCCCTTTTCAGGGATTCTATTTACACATCTTTCAGGCCACTTGAAATTATCTCCCAGTTCACTGAAGTTGTTTTTATTAAACTTTTTTTCTGTTTCATTTTGAGTTGTTTCTATTGCTATTATTCTTCAAGTTCACTTTTCTACTTTCTTCTGCAATGTCTACTCTGCTGTTAATCTATCCAACATGTTTTTCATCCAACGCACTGTAATTTTCATATCCAAATGTTTAACTTGGTTTTTAAAGGTATTTCTTCATGTCTCTACTGACCTTTTAAAATACACTTATAATAGATGTTTTCATGTCTTTGACTGCTAATTAAGTCATCTGCTTGTTCTTGGTCAATCTATAGATTTCTTTTCATACCTGATCATTTTTAATTGGATGCCAGATGTTGTGAATTTTACCTTGTGGGGGGCTATATATTTTTGTACTTCTATAAATACTTTTCAGCTCTGTCCTGGAGGGTAATTTACTTAGAAACCATTTTATCTTTTCTGCTCTTTCTTTTACATTTTGTTAAGCAGGGCCAGAGAAGTAGTTAGTCTAGCACGCTTCTTTCCTCACTGCTGAAGCCAGACCCTTCTAACTACTCTGTCCAATTATCTGCGGACTGGGTTCCTAGACTGACTGGTGGGAAGAGGCACTAATTATTCTGAGTCCTGTGTGAGAGTTGTGTGCTATACCCTGTCATCTTTACAAGTGGCTCTTTCTTATAGTCTCCGTTTCAGCACATCTGTGTGCTGGTCAGTAGTCTGCTGAGTAGCTGAGTGCCCTGTGTAGATCTCAGGGGTCTCAATCTCTTCAGTTCCTTCTAGTACTGCACTTAGCCTGTGAACTCCAGCCACCACTCCAGCCTCAGACTCTGAGCTCTATTTCCACAAACCACGGATTCTTTGAACTCTGCTGGGATTCTTCCCCCGTCCCTAGCAATCTTGGAACTTGAGATGTTAAACTGAGGCTGGAGGCAGGGCCATCTAGTTGGTATCCCATCTTTCAGAGATCACTCGTCTTCACTGCCTGGTGTGCAGTGCCACAAAGACAGTTGTTTCACTCATTTTATTTGTTTTTATTGTTTCGGGTAGAGGATGTATTTGGTTTGTGTTATTCAGTCTTGGTTGGAAGCAGAAGTTACATTCTTTTGCTTTTAGTCTTTCTGTAACCTCAGGTTTTATATATTTTTTAAAATAATATGTATTTGCATCTTTTGCATCTAGCTTCTAAGTTTTGTGTTACTGATATATTTAGGTTTATATCTACCACCCCGTCTTTATATTGTTACTCAGTTTTATGTTTTTTATTTCTTCTCATTTTCCTTTTTTCTCTCTTTGAAATTGGTTGCTTTTAATTTTTCTCATGTTTTCCCTCTTAACTCTCCTGGAAGTTACTGGAATGTTATATTTCAAGAAGTCAAGTTTTGTGACCCTGATAATGTAGTCTGAAAGATTCAGAATTAGGAATAGCTCAGAATCCAAATGCCACAATAAAGTCACAACAGGCCTCTGAGAAGAGAATTTAAGGAATAAGAAATATCCAGCATAGCTACTAGGTAAAAAATTAATTAATAATGGGAGGGAAGGTAGCTTTAAAAAGAATATCTTCTTATTATCAGCAGAGATACTGGTGGAAAAGGTAAAAAGCCAAATGATACTGTAATTTTAATTATGTTTATAGGCCTTACGGGGCTAAGCAAGCATTGAACTCCTGAAGAAGACCCCAGAGATAACGGCAGGTAGTAGTATAATAAACTAAGCTATTGTTACCTTCCTCTAAATAAAAATTCTATCCCTCAGGGTAATAATGATGATGATGATGACAGTAATAGAGTGGCTAACAGTTTTTGAGTACACAATATTTAACATACAACACAGTTTTACATTCTTTCCTCAGTCTTCCTAAAAATCTTCTGAAATGGGTGCTGAATAGGACCTTCCCTGGGCACTGCTTCACATTCCCTCGGTTTCTCGTATATGCTGACCTAGCTTGTGCTGCAGTGATCAGTGCTATCTATACACGGACACCAGCCCGCTTCATACAGATGTTCCCAGTGGTGCCCTTGGCTCCTGCCAAACACTACTTGCTTGCTGGTCCTGGGCTCCTACTTGATGCTGCAGCATAACACACTTACAGAAAGCTCCTGAGTATGTCATTTGGATAGATATACTTTGGACTCGGAAGGACAGTAGTTCTTTGATCTGTAGAGACTCCATAATGGGAAGGGAAGCTCTTGTTCCTGCCCTCCACCCCTACCTTTCTGGTCAAGATAATAAAGCAACCATGGCTCCCAGAAGGCATTGCAGAGATTAATGCTACCATCAAAGGCTTAAAAGATGCCAGGGTTGTGGCCCCATAATTATTCCATTCAATTCATCTGTCTGGCTGCTGAAAACAACAACAACAACAGCAAGATAGATCATGGTGGATGACAATCATAAATTTAATCAGGTGGTATCCCCAAGAGCAGCTGCCCTGCCAGCTGTCCTGTCTTTACAGCAGATCATTACAGTCCCTAGCTATTGGTATGTGACTATTGATCTGGCAGTTTTTTCCCATCCAGATCAGAATCAGTTTTATTTATATGAGATGGACAGAAATGCATTTATTGTCTTGCCCCAGGGATATATTAGCTTGCCTGTTCCCTGCCTCAGTAGAATCTGCAGGGGCTGGATCATCTTGGAAGCCCACGAGGTCATTCATGACATCATTCTAATGGGATCTACTGAGAATGGGGTGGCAAGCATCCTGGATGCACTTGCAGGTGAGCCAGTCAACAAAGACTTAGACAGAAAGCACAACTAATGTAGTTATTTACTAGTAATTTCACATTTTTAATTAAGAAAATTTATATTTTTATTATAGAAAAATTTAAACATACACAAAATTAGGCAGAATAATATAATAAATTATATATGTCTTTTGCTTAGCTTCAACAATTATTAACTCATAGCCAATTTTTAGAATGTATAATTTCCCTCCCTCCTCCTCATATACTTTTTTTGAGACAGGGTCTCGCTATATAGTTCAGGTTGGCCTTGAACTCACTGTGTAGCCCAGGCTGGCCTTGAACTCATGGTGATCCTCCTGTCTCAGTCTCCTGAGTGCTAGGATTACAGTTATGTGTCACCATGCCCAGCATACCCCATATAATTTTTTTTTGTTTTTGTTTTTTTTTGATACCAGGGATTGAACTCAGGTCCTTGCACTTGCGAGGCAGGCAACAGAAGCACTGAGCTAAATCCCCGACCCCATACCCCATATAATTTTAAAACAAATCCTAGATGTCATGCCCTTTCACTCATAAATATTACATATGCATCTTTAAAGGATAAAACTTTTTAAACATAACTATCATGTCCATAAAATTTCTAAAAATAATAATTTCTTAATATCATGAAATAGTCAACCATTCAAATTGTCGATTGTTCATAAATGTCACTTTTTTTGAGAGAGAGAGAGGGTCTCACTATGTTGTTCAGGCTGGCCTTGAACTCACTATGTAGCCCTCAGGCCAGCCTCGAACTCAGAGCAATCCACCTGCCTCAGCCTTCCAAGTGCTGGGATTACAGGCGTGCACCACCACACCCAGCTAAGTGTCATTTTTTAAAAGGTGGTTTTCTAAATAAATATACAAATAAAACTTACATGTTTCAATTGGTTGATATGTTTTAAAAGTCTCTAGTTTATAAATTCTACTTCCATTTTCTTTTTTCCAATTTATCTGTTGAAGAAAATGGGTCATTTTTTATACAGGCTGGATTTTACTAATTGCACTCCTCTGGTATCTTTTACATGCTCTTCTGTGTTTCATATAAATATACAGTTGGTGATGAAATTTTTAGGAGTCAAGAGTCCATGGGTATATGTCTCTAAGGTAAATGACAAGTTCTATACCTTGCATCTCCTGTTAGTAAGGAAGCTTTATGTTTGATGAGTCTTTTTGGACTCTGGAAGCAGCATACAATGGGCTTGAATCAGTTTAACAGGTGATCAGAAAGGCATCTGATATGTATATATTCCCTACAATGTATGTGCTTATTATGTATCACAAACATATACTAATTTAAAATGTAAAAAAGAAAAAAGAAAGGCATCCATTTTAAAGTGGGATCCTGTTATATTTTGGATCTTAAATATCCCCCAAAGGTCCACGTGGAAAAGGTTTTGTCCCCAGGGTGGTGCTGTTGGGAGGTGTTGGAACCTTTAAAAGGCAAAGCCTTGTGGGAAGCTATTATCTTAGGTTACTGAGGGAGTTGTGCCCTCAGAGGCACCCACACCTTTCCTCTGCTTCTCTTTTGGTTCCAGCCATGAGGTGAGTGATGTTTCTCTTCCACACAACCCCACCATGTTATGCTGCCTCGCCACAGGCCCAAAGCAATGGAACCAATCCCAGAACACAAAAAGAACTCTGTAACAGGTCCAGGTATGGAACAAACTGCCCTTCCACTTGACCCAGCAGGTCTAATTGTCCTGAAGAGATCTGTGGTGGATACGAATTCTATGTCACGTCAAGTCTGGCAAGCCTCAACTTTTGGATTGTAACAGATTGTAGGATTGTAGCAAGACTATGAGCTCAAAAGCAGAGAATTATTCTCCCTTTGAGAAATAGACCCTTTTGTGCTCCTTGGCCCTATTACAGATCTAACTCCTGGGACATAAAAGTGAATGTGAGACTCAAATTGACCATTCTGAGTTCACTGTTACCAGAACCACCAAGTCATTAAGTCAGTTCACATTGCTGCAATCTGCTATGCATTACAAATAGGAGCAGATCACGCCAGAGCAGGTGTAGAATGCACACATACAACACATGATCAGTTGGCTCCATCCCTGAGTCACCTACTCCATTGTATAAGCATCTCTTCCTTAAGCCACATCAGTGGCTTTTATGGGACTGGAGGGGGGAGCCCTTCATCCTACTACTGTAATAGAGGAAGAAACAATTTCTTCATTATAAGTTGGTGCTGATCCAAGTTGGGTTTTATAAAGTACGGTGTCAAAGAAAAACTTTCTTAGTAGGCAAAGCAAGGAGCAGTAATACATTAATCATTCTATTATTTTATGAAAGGAAAGGTGGTTGAAGGTTTGGATTCCTGAGCACCATGGATGCTTTGACTGGTGGGCAGGGGCTTGAAAGGAATAAGACTATAAGATATGGGAAAGGAATAAGACTGTAAGACATGGGACAAAGAAGTCTGAAGAAAAGGCATGTGGATGGATTTCTAAGAAGAAAACATGTAGGTCTTTCTGTCTCATATCAATGTCCAACAGAGAACATGTCTTGCAGAGGACTGTCTCAGCAGCCAGGCAGATGGACAGGATCACTCATATTAGAGATGTCAGTCAGCCTTTCTCCTAAGCCACTCCAATGGTGGCATAATGCATTTATAAGCATAGTGCCCGTAGTAGCAGGAATGGTGACTATTCATATAACCAAAAGCATTGGCTCTCTCTCACAAAGGCTAATAGTATTACTGAATGCCCAACCTGCCTATAGCAAGGACTGACTTTGAGCCCTTGATATGGCACCTTATTCAAGAACACCAGCCAGACACTGGTGACAGGTTAATTATATTAAATACTTCTACTCTAGAGGGAACAGAAATTTATCCTTATCAGAATTCATACTTACTTCAGATATGTGTTTGCCTTTCCAATGTAGTGCCTCCAGCTGAGCCACCATTATTGGTCTGCAGGATGCCTAATCTCTTAGCATGGCACATAGCACAGCATTGTCTCAGAAGAAAGGGTCGGTTTATATGTAAAAGAAGTACAACCATGGACACAGGATTATAGGATCTCCTGGTTTGATCCATGTATCACATTGTTTGGCCTAGTAGAAAACTTTACCAAGGTGTGTCATCCCTGATAAGGCTCTTTCTCAGAGATAGCACTCTATTGGGTTATGACATTTTCCTCAAGGACATGGCACATACATTGAGTCAAAAGAAGACATGTGGTGCCATCTCTCCAACAGCTACCACACGTGGTAGAGGTGGATAGATGGTGAATGCCTGGGCACTTAGTCATTGAACTTGAACCTGACATTGCCACCTGATCACATTGGGATATTTACACTGAAGGAGAAGGAAACTGAGAAAGAAATTATTATACTAGCAAGAGTATAATAGTGACCCTGATTATCACAAGTAGCTACTATTATACAATTTGAATAGGGAGGAGTATGTTTGAAACTCAGGGGACTCACTTGGTGAGTAGCAAATGGGAATTCTAGTCACCACTGCCTGATAAGGCAACTAATGCTTAAACTGTTTAGATATCAAAATCTAATATCTGAATCACCTGCTACCAGGAAAGAAAAATGGGTAGGAACTGAAAGATAAATGTTTCCCTTCCCTCCTTACACCCTCCAGAATACTGATTCTGAGATGCATTAAATACAGCTTTTCTGATTACTTACAGCTGAGGCCGGCTCAAATATTCTTCTCTGTGTGGAGTCGCCCACCTTTCCTTTTTTTTTTTTTTTTGTACCGGGGATCAAATTTGGGTCCTTGTGCTTGTGCAGCAAGCGGCGAAACCACTGAGCTAAATCCCCGGCCCTCGCTTTTCCTCCTTTACATGCCCGATTCTTTACCCCTGTTCTTTGGAATGGCACTCCCTAGTAATGCATTTGCCAGTTACCCTCCATTTCGGGCTCCACTTTATGGAAAAATCTAGGCTAAGACAGGTGCAACTGCTATTTCCATTGTATAAATGCCAACTAATCTCTCCAACCATTGAGTGATGGAAGCATGATTTGGCCCCAGTCTGTCTGGCACTAAACCATGCTGTAACTTAGTTTTGTACAATAGAACTTGCTGTGATGATGGACATGCTGTCTGTCTACTTTGTTCAATGTCATAGCCACTAGCTACATGTAACTATTGAAACTTGAAATGTGATTAGTGCAACCAAGGAACTGAATTTTTCATTCAATTTGTTAAAATTTAAATAGTCTCATGTGGCTAGTGGCTATGGCGGCAGACAGCACAGCTCCAAACTGCTCTCTTCAATTGCCTTCTAATGGAAGATTTACTGATTACAGATTTAGAAAATTTGTAAGCATGGCAGCAAAAATCATTAAAGGTGCATATGATTGTTCTTGCTGAAATCTAATTGTCAAAAGTCTCACATCAAAGACTAGAAACTTACTCAACAAATTAAGCACAAATTTGGAATCAGACATTGTGTTAGCATTGGACAGACAGATGTGATCTTGCCCTTCTATCAGATAAAATCAAGGCCACATTTTATATGAAAATATTATCTCCTTTTGTCTTTTTTTACCACCAAACAAAAATTGTGTAGGCTATCATTCATCCTGCCTTTAGCCTTAATTCTCAATGGTCTCATTATTGAGTTACCTTACTGACCTGACTTCTTCTAAAATATGTAGTGAAAGGAGCCTGGATACTGATATGAGATAAATCAGGATTTGAATCAAATTCTATTTTTGAAGACCTGTCCTGTCATTAGTAGTTTATCTGCCTTTCAGAGCCTTGGTTTTCTTATCAGGAAAATAGGGTCAAAAGAATTAAATGAAGTCATATGCCAGCATAAGATAGTCTCACAAAAATATAATTTCTCTGTTTCTCATTCTCATCTTTATATTTTCTGCCCTAGTTCTCCTTTAACTTTTACAAGAACTTTCTCTGAAGCAGTCAACTGTATGGCAGAAGAAGGCAACTCTAGGTGGCCATTGGCAGTGATAGGTTAGCAGCAAGATAATATTTAAAAATAATTTAGAGGGAGGTAAAGTTACAGTTTGCACGGCCACATAATATATTTTTCAAAAGGAAGGGAAAAATTACAGATCTCTAACCACATACTTTTGTCACACTCAGCATAGAAATAAGTTTGGGTTATTAACCAGAGGGATGCAAACACACAGTAATAAAAGGTAGATGATATAGAGCTATGCTCCTCATTACTTTGGGCAATTTTAAACCACTTACTTCATATGCATGACTCTATTAACAAATACATTTGGATTTGCCAGTGTGTGTTTGTCACTGTGCTGGCCTCTAGAAATGGGAAGAGCAATGTAACTTATTCTCTCTCCTCCAGACTAAGGTGGAAGAATATTATGTAAAACATAAATCACAGGTTACATATGGCAATGTATCAAACTATTAGTATAACTGCTTTAGCCCAGGATGCCTAATGGGCTGAAGTTATGGTCTATGGCAGGACTCTGGCTGGGCACCCAAATGATGTTAATAGAAAGGTTCTAATCTCTTTTTTGGAGCAAAGTGGGGTTTAGTTGTATCTCACCTAAACCTAGAGCCTTATGGCCTCCAAAAAAAGTCTAAAGCTGGAAAAATGTTTATGTCTGTTGTGGTCTCAACCTTTAGGTATGGAATTCTGGGAGCTGTATCCCAAAAGCTTTAAGCTAGACCTTCAGCTGATGTATCTCCATATGAAAGGACCGGTTGTGCCTGAGCACCCATTTTGGTTTCTCAGTGGCAGTGGTTGAGTCCTAGGCCCACCCTGATGTGGTTTTACTATGGGCAGCTCTGCATCACTGAGAGTACTGGGTTTTGCAAGTGCAATTAAAGCCTCCTTCTTGGTTCACTCTTTGCAGCTCACTAGGCTCTTCAGGATTCCCTAGTGAAAATACTTTTGGGGAATGTGTTATCTTTCCATCACTGTGACAAAATGCCTGAGAAAAACAACATAGAGAAGGAAAATGTTTTTTTGGCTCAAGGTTTTAGAGGTTTCAGTCCATGGTCACCTGGCTCCACTGATTCTGGGCATGTGGTGAGACAGAAACACCATAGCAGGGAGCATGTAGTAAAGCAAAGCAGCTCAACTCCATACATTTATACCTGTTTATAGCATCCCTATGACTATTTAAAAGGAGAAAGGGATTAAGCATTCCAGAAATGTAGATAACATGAGAACATACCAAGAAGTTCTCATTTGATCCACATTCTTTTATTACCACTTTAATCTAAGGAACATTCTGTAACTCACTGAAACTTTCACCTCATTATTACTTCATTAACTCTCTCTGTATCCCTGGAGAACTGGTTTGTGGAAAATATTATTACCCTCACAGCAATCTCAGTAGAAAACATTAGAAGTAGCAACTTGAATTCTGAGAGTGAATTATTGGCAGAGGTGAGGAGTGAGGGTTTCTTATTCCTGAGCTCTAACTGCTCTCCAGGGCTGTCTTGGATTCTACCACTTAAATTCTAAAAAATCAACCTCATTTTTTCAAGGATGATGGAAGAAAAGTGAGCTGGCCATGAGTGTACTCCACCAAACAAGGGCCAAAACTGGATGGAAATGCTGACGGGGTTGTGGGGAGAAAGGAACCCTTCTTCACTGTTGGTGGGAGTGCAGACTGGTGCAACCACTTTGGAAATTAATATGGAGATACCTTAAAGAACTAGGATTGGAAGTCCCATTTGACCCAGATATTCCTCTACTGGGTATCTTCCCAAAAGAATTAAAAGAATCAAGGGCCAGGGGTTTAGCTCAGTGGTGCCACCACCTGCCTCACAAGCACAAGGTCCCGAGTTTGATCCCAGGTACCAAAAAAATAAAAATAAAATAAGAATTAAAAGGATCATACCACAGTGATATATGTGCACCCATGTTTATAGTGGCACAGTTTGTAATAGTTAACACTTGGAAACAGCCCAATTGCCCATCAACTGGAGACTGGATAAAGAAGATGTGGGGTTTTTTTTAATAAAATGGAGTACTACTCAGTCATAAAGAATGAGAAACTAGAGACATTTATAGCTACGTGGATGCATATTGAGGCCATACTCTTAAGTAAAATAAACAGGACACACATGTGAAAATACAGAATAGTTTCTCTGCTGTGAAAAACTAAAAGTGTAAATCAGAACCAAAACGTATAACTGATATTGTGAAATAGGAAGAAAATGTTTAAAGGAATAGGGGAAGTGGGAGGGGAAGGGGAAAGAGAAAAGAAAAAATATGAGAAAAGGAAAAACATGGAAACAAAGTTTTATAAATAGGGAAGGGTGGAGGGGGTGAAGGGAGGGCAGAGGAATGGGGAAAAAATAAGAACCAAGATACATCATGTAAAGGTACAAGATACCAATGATGAATGTAACTGTATTGTATACCTAAAATGTACCAATAAACTAAATGAAAAAAACTTGAAGGAAAAAATTAAAAATCACTTATCCTTGTGCAGAGACAAACTGAAGTTGCTATAAATCCCAACAGAGAACAATACAGAGAAAATGGATGAGGTGACTGGAACATGTTCATAAATTTATGCAGTAAATGTGCTGTGTGTTCTCCAGTTGGCAAATGCCTGATATAAGACAATATTAAAGTACTGCAAAATCTGTTAATATAACATTTCCCCACTATACTATTTAGATTTATTGCCTGAATTTTTATGGCTTTTAAACAGCATTTTCTTGACATTAAATATTTAGCAGTTAACAGTTAATTTGTCATTTTAATCTCAGATTTTTTCATACTGCATAATGTGATAGGAGTGAGAGGGGAGAAGTGTGATGTGGTTATGTTTTGGATTTTTGGACAAGCTTGGGAAGGGATGTGACAGTTTGGAAAATTCCAACATTGCCAGAAATCTCTTGTACTTGGAAAGATGGAATGCTGTGTTTTAGGGCTTTTGTGGAAAGTTTTCTGGGTTGGGACCACTGTAGGTCTTCACTATCATCACTATTGGATCCTGAAGTCAAGAGAACAAACATGGCAATTACTTTTTACATGTGGCAGAAATTAACGCACCAAGAGCAACTTTCATATGGTTGGGAAAATATTGATCATTGTTAGAAACAAGAGGTGAGCACATTGGGGGTTGATTAATGCACCCCTCTATTTTTCTGTATATTTGAAAGTATCCATAATGTAAAGAAAAAAGAAAGCTAGAGACTCTAGAAAGGAATCCTAAAAGAGAAAGGAAAAAGCCCATTTCACCCATGACAGATTCCGACTGAGCCCTAGATCCTCTCCCCAAGCTGCTTGTCCATTTCCTGCACTCTTCCCCTGGACCTGAGTACACCTCAGTATCAGCACTGCAAGTGATAAGGCTCTTTTAAGATTTGAGTAGGGAGAAGCTATCACAATTAAAAATTATAAGGGCTAGAGATGAAGCTCAGTGAAAAAGCTGTGGGTTCGATTCTCAGTACCACCACATACAAATACATATTTGCTGTGATTTGGGCTCTCATTGAATACTAAGCCCATAGTTTAATAAACCATCTCATTTAAACACTCTACCAATTCTCTGAGTGACAGGAGGATATCACTGTTTTACAGTTAGAGAAACAGAGACTTAGAAAGCTAAATAATATGTCCAAAGTCACAGAAGAAGGTAAACATGGCATTGGAACCCATGTGTGCCACCCCTAAAGCCCTAGCTCAGAGATGGCAAATCTTTCAGAGATCGAGTGCCCAAACTGCAACCCAAAATCCACTTATTTATCATGAAGTGCCAACACTGCAACTAAAACCTGATTACTGACAAGCCATGTGAAAGCTCGGAGAGTGGCGGCTGATGAGTCCCAGCTGGTGACATCATCACTTGGTGCCAGCATTCCTTTCCAAGCATGCGCATGGCCCCAACGCCAGCTGTTATCTGATGCTGGTCTGCTGAGGCCTACGCTGGGGTGACTTAGCTCACGTGCCAACAGAAAAGGATCAGCATGCCCACTGCATCACATGTGCCATAGGTTTGCTACCACTGCCCTAGAATAACTCCTATGTTCAAACTGATCTATACAATTATCTGGAGAAAATGGTTAAAAGAGGTCATTAGGGTCAATTGACTTTATACATGATTTTGAAATCATCATGCCATCCAGGTTCGAGAGCATCAGCATTTATCCTGCTGTCCTCCCCACTGCACACACAGGAATCCATGATGGGAGCACAGAGGCGGGGACAAGGTATAAATGGCATCAAGGATGACATTTTCCTTGGTTATGGCTTAATATGGACAGTGTCATCAAAAGTGGTGCCTATGCTGAAAACATCCTGACCTCTCAGCTGCTGGACAAGATGAAAGGAGGTGAACTATAAATAAGTAGGCCTGGAATTGCAGTATTAATGTGGCTGTCTGGATGGTCCTCAAGGGAAGGTAGCCTTAGTCCCAGTGAGAAAAAAAAGGAAGCAAGGAAGGAAGGAAGGAAGGAAGGAAGGAAGGAAGGAAGGAAGTCACCAAGTCCAAAGGACCATAGGAAATTCAGGCCTAGTTCAGGGTGGTATAAGTATGTAGAAGTCCTGCCAAATGGGTGAATCATGTCAGCAGAAGTTTCTATGATACTGATATACACAGAGATAGAAAGATGGCAGCATCAAGGTTAAAAAAGTCCAACACTAGCTAGGAGAATTTTCCAAAGTGTCAGAAAGGATTTTGAGACTCCTTAGGTTCCAGGCAGGGCTCCTACCCCAGAAGAAACCTTGGAGTTCACATGAAATAGTCAAGGTCATTGGACCTGAGACTAATCCTTAAATATCCTTTCTACTCTAAGCCCACCTTGCCCTGCCTAACACTGTGACTGACACAATGATTCTAAGAAAAATGCATAAGGCCTAACATGTTTTCCTCAAGGGAAAGGCCTATCCATAGCCTTTTGTAACTCCATTTTCTAATGTAATATCTCATCAAGAGTAAGTCAACAAAAATGTCCATTGAAAGAATAAATGGAGGCTCCCGCCACCACCCCAGGCTCCTAGGGTAGAGAAGCTGAGCCTCGCGGGCTCCAGAAGCACACACACACACCCCTGCCCCTTGGAAATGAGAAGACATGTAAACAAGCCTCAAAAACAGACTTCCAGATCACCTACAGCAATCCCAAAGGGAAACAAGATGGAACAATCTGATACTCAACCACCTGGACTCTCTGAACTGGCAACAAAAGAGGATCTGGGAAAAATGAAATCAGAAAT
>NW_004624783.1:3224788-3261733 GCF_000247695.1 Heterocephalus glaber | reverse complement strand
GGGGAAAAAAATAAGAACCAAGATACTCATGTAATATACAAGATCCCAATGATGAATGTAACTGTATTTTATACCTAAAATCTACCAATAAAGTTAATGGAGAAAAAAATAAAAAAAGAAAAAAGAAGAAGAATAAATGGGAAGATTCTATACAGGGATATGGTAGGAACTTACTGATTAAAATCAAGACAATCTAAACAGATAAGCCCAGTTACATCAGTGCATCCATCTCTGTAATTGTTCACATCTCAAAAGATCACTACTGAAAATAGCAGATCAGCCCTCCATACTTGCACTAAATTTGACCTTCTTCAACAATACAGTTATCCTATCTAGAGCTCTGTGATACCAGAGCTTAAGTTTGGAACCCAGATATCTTTTTTTTTCTTTAGATCAAGATTCAAATGGTGATGTGGAGAGCTGGAAAAGGATATCCAAGCCTAGGAGCAGTAAAAATTTCTCTCAGTAGATCTCTTTCCCAGTTTTAGGGTAAGTCCCACTCCTGAGCATCTATTGCATTGTTACTCATATCCAGGCTCCTGTGCCTATGTGTAGAAGGGTTTCCAAGGAGTAACTCAAGAGGCTTGAGTCATCCAGCAGGCCCTAGCTTGCCCTAACTCTCATATCATAAGGGAAATCTTGGCAAATTTGCCCTTTATTGTTTACAACATTCCAGGGCAGTTTTGAGTTAAGCCAGCCTGAAATCTGCAAGCTCAAAAGTTCCTTAGCAACAAAAAGGATATCTTACTCTCAGTCACATTCTTCTCTTACAGAGCTGGTATTTGCAACATTGTCCAGCTCCCTGATGCTAGTGGACATGTCCTTTGTATCAGTATCAAAACTGTGCAAATAAGAAGATAAGAGTTTGCATCTCTCAACTTATGTCTTGCATCTTCCAAAGCTTCTTGAATGCATGTAATAAGATTCTTGTCAAAGGACCATCTGGAAGGACTAGGGAATTTGAGACTTTTGAATTCATCTGATTTTTAATATTTTGTTGGAATTATTAGTGCCTGTTCTGTTATGGATCTGAGAGGCTGTGATGGATGACCCAGATCCCCTTCCAGAATGAAGAAATTGCTGCTCAGTTGCTGGAAGCTGTTGTTGGCTACTTTGCTGTCCTCCTTTGGAGAGTTCTAAAGGTCATGCTTCCTTCCTAGGGCAGTCTGCATCCACTGATTGATCAAAAGGGAATTTAACACATTCCCATCAGCTTGAATCACCAGTAGTACATGTATGAATGTCCCATTGAGCAGCTTGTACCACCCAAGATGACTGTTCCATGCCACCCAATGCATGTACAATCATGCATGTACCATAGTGGCTCAGAGCCAATGGACAGCAAGACACATGAATGACTCTGTCATGAACTTATTAAAAGCCAGGCCCCTGTTGCCCCAACAAGGACAGCTCTTAGGTGATTACATCTTCACAGCTGCCTATAACATGGGCTGAAATATTGTTGACTAATGTCTCTCTTTGTCCAATTCTTCTTCCAAAAGTTCCTTCATTTTCATATGTCATTCCCAAAAGAACTCCCTAGAAAAACTCCAGATTCCTGGAAAGCTCAACCTGTGACAATTCTCAAACTCTAAGCATTAATCTTGTAAGTCAGTGCTGGGGAAAGAGAAGGTAACGCTTACCCACATGGACCAGTTGGTGGTGGGTCACTGTCAGGGAGTATGCCAAAGGGGCCAGATTTAGTGGAAGAGATCACTGCTCTGAAACCAGAGGACTTCCCAATCCAGTCGTTTGGCTCTGAATCTGCTAAATTGGACTTTCCCCTTGCTCCAGAGTTATCTGATAATCCTATTGAAGAGGCTACAAAACCTGAACAGGGAAAATTAAGGCAATACTTCTCTCTGGCAAGCCTATTTCAGGGAGGTTCAATGTTATCTCTTTGTTTTCTATGCCTTATAAATTGTTTGCCCTTAATATAGGTTTCAACTGAAATTTGACTTTTTTTTCTAAGTCAAATCAGTTTAGCACCTGGGACTTGAACTATAGCCATGCAACAAAGACTATAGCCTCCAGGAGAGCAAGAAGGCAGATGTCTTCATGTATGCTAAGGCTTTTGTGCCTTGTGGTTTCCTTTTGGATTCTTGGTAAGTTTGAAATTTTTCAAATAAGATGGGGCTGAGCTGTAGCCTGTATTCATTGTTCCTGGAGGAGGAAGGTGTAAATTAGACAGGGAAAGGAATTATCTCTCTGGAGGGAAAGAGAGGGTAGGATTAAGAATATTTAAAATATGTATTTTATCATGTGTACCCAGGACTGGTCTGCATATATTAGTTAATAAACAAGTAGAAAAGGGGAATGCCAAATTTACAGCTCCAAAGGCCAACTCTTCTATTGACTTTGATAAGAACTCAAGAAAAGCCACATGCCATTTCTCTGTTTTAAGACCTTTATCTGTTAAGTAGAAATAAGGATATCAAGTTGGCTTCTGTGATTGGTGGGAATATATTAGATTGTCAAATTCTCAGGGACAGACAGCATGACAGAAAAATGAAGTAACGGACACAAGACATGTTGCTTATTGCAAATTCCAAATACAGCAATGGTGGGAAAACCTTTAAAGCAGCAGGTCTGTAGTGGTGGTTTTAACTCTTGCCTTTGATTTGCACTTTTCTTTACAAATAGTGTTTCTGCAACTTGGTGTTTAAAACAAAAAGGAAACCTAAGGTATTAATTCTAGAGTTGGAGGGCTTCAATTTTTTTAAAAAGTTCTTTCACCAAATGACAGAAACTTAGCACAAATTCTCATGATTTCTGAGGAATTAGATGCCACTGGAAGTGGAGGGATGAACTGACAAAAAAAAAAAAAAAAGACAGAATCAGGCTCTTTCAAGGTGAAACTGGCCACAAAATGGACGTATCTGAATTCTTAAGTTGTCAAGTTCACTGTCAGAGAACATCACTTCCTATATCTCTAAAATGGAATTGGTTATACTTGATGACTCTCTCAGTTGTTGTGAAAATGGATTTGAGCAAAGTAGATCTTCCTGCAACATTTTCACCTAGACCAAACCAAGAAAGTAATGATCATCGAATTCCAGATGTTGACAGTTCCCTATTGCTGTCATTTCTCTCTGCTCGTACCTCTCCTTTGACAGCCCAGGGCATGGTTGGAATCCTGAGATGGCTCACTGCTCTCTGTCTCCCCTCTTCCTACCTCCCTCTATCAATTTCTTTATTCCTTTCTCTGCTTATTTCTCCCGCTGATGGAAACCACCTTCTACAAGGGAGAGATATTTGGCATATATTTAAAAGCAGATAGTGTACCTTTAGCAGATACAATCAAAGATTCAGAAATATGAAAAGTGCCTGTTCAAATGTCTTAGGCAAGTGAGGAATTTATAATGAAAATGTTTACCATCTGCCACCCAAACATATTACTTTTTCACCCCAAGAAACAGTGGTGCTGAGTCCAGAAACATCCTAGCCTTTCCTATTTTTTTTTTAAATTTTCAAAGGAAACTCCTGGACAAAAGTTACTCTGCTTTTGTTAAAGCCAGCAACATTCCTAGTTTTTCATAAATACTGTAGTGGTGCCTGGAAGCCTGGAAGCTGGACTAATCAACAAAGAGATGGAGAAATGCCAAAGTATTCAATGGGTAACAAGATGCATGCTGGGCCCAGGCAAACCTGTCCAACCGGCAGAGGAAAATTTCCACTGCCAAGAAGCACTGACTGGACACAGAGCAGGACTCTTGGCAAGCTGCTAATGGGTAATTAATACTCTCTAAAAAATCTTCTGTAATAGAGGGGAGAAATGAAAAGGGGCCTCTGACAGAAATAATCATAATAATGCTATCATATTGATATGGCATTCTGTTCTTATAAAACTTGAAGCATATTTAATCCTCATCACAAATGTATGAGTTAGAAAGAGCAGTTTTTCTAGTTAGAAAAGAGTCCCAGCTTACTAGGGTCAGGCAGGGACAAGACAGAGTAAGCCCAGATGGAATCAAGGGCTTCTGATTCCCAGAATTGTGTTCTTTCCAGCACACAAGCCACGGGCTCCCCCAGTTGCTGCACAGTCAGCCTGAGGATCTGAGCAGCCAGCATCAGGAGTTAGCCCAGAAGAATGCACCACAGCCTGGAGCCAAAGTTAATCCTTTTACTTAGCTGTCGAAGATGGTCCTGATGCACAGCGCCAGATCCGAATGCACTTGATTTCAGCACTGGGTGGCGGACAGTTCCATTCACGCAGCATCTCACTTCAGGTTTCAGGATCTCTTCCGCCTCACTGAAGCCTAAGGAGGTGCTCAGCAGCCACCTGCAGGTGCAACCTGAAAATGCAATGGAGGTAATGAGTTTAACCAAGGCCTAAAGCAGCAGGAGTAAATTCCCAGGTCTGTGGTCCTCGAGGGAGGAGGAGCAATCTTGAGGCTTGTTCCACACTGCTTCCTTGAGAGTCTCCAGAAGGACTGAGCCCTGGTGGCCCACAGCAATAACCAGTCATTACAATACTCAAGCCAGCATGGTGGTGCACACCTGCAATCCCAGCACTTCTTGGAAGAAGCAGGAAGATGGCAAATTTGAGCTCAGCCTGGGCAATGAATGATGTAGTAAGAACTTATCTCAAAATTTTAAAAACTGACTGGGAATGTGAAGGCCCTGGGTTCAATCCCCAGTACTGAAAAAAATACCTTTATCTCCCTCCTTTTTTCATTCTCTCCATTATTTCACTACTCATTTCTGAGCTTGACCCCCACGTAGACTACCCATACTCAAATTCTTTTCTCAGACTTTTCTTTCAAAGAAACCCAAACCCAAGTCAGTCTCATTTCATTCATTCCCCCTGCATCTTTCACTGGCTTCATGTCTTCTCATGCATTGTATCAGCAGCTACTCCGAACCAGCATAACCTTCCCTGGTGCTCAAACACTCCCTTCTGGCTTGCTCAGCCCTGTTTGTAACCACAATGACATTTGCCAATGACCAAGTCGATATCATTGCTATCTGCAATCCTAAAGCCAGGGAGGTATAGGCTATACTCTCTAAATTTCAAAGTAGCTTCCTCTTACTTGTCTGTGCCCCTAGACCATGGTTGCAAACTTTTTCTTTAAATGGCAGGTAGTAAATATTTAGGCTATGCAGGTCATGTAGTCTCTGTTGCAATTATTCAACTTTGCCATTATAGTGAGGAAGCAACCGTAGTCAAAAACAAGGCCATGTTTCAGTAAATCTTTTCTTATGGATACTGACATTAGCAATTCATATCATTTTTACATGTCATGAAACACTCACTTTTCTTCAACCATTAAAAATTGTAAAGACCATTCTTAGCCCTTAGGCCATACAAAAATAGGCAGAGGAAGATTGGCCCACCCTGAGCTGGACAGTGAGAAGCCTGAGAGTCGGAATGTCTTCTCAAGCTACCTCCCCTCTGTGCTCAGCTCCATGCCCAGGATAGGCATACGTTGGTACTTGACTGCTTTGAGACTTCTAGAATTTGGTACTCAATGCATTTTGACAGGAAATTTTTGTCCCAATACTGATTGTTTGGTACATGCAAGCTAGAACATATAGCTAGCTAGCTTTTCCAGCCCAAACACTTTATTTGGACTTACTGGTTTTGGTACTTGTTGAATCTTTCAGAAGCAATTAAGAACAAGTACCGAGGTACCACTCACTGTACATGGGACCTGCTCAGCACTTACTGAGTGGCTAATCAACTGGGGCACATGCCAGTCCCCTCACTGCCTCCTAAAAAGCACTCACTTGCTTAACCTCATGTCCCATCTCCCCATAAAGTGTCCCAAAAGACAGGTGCTCCCACAACTCCATGCATCTCAGTCTGCAGGGATATTTTTTTCTGCACTAAAGGCTTTCTATGAAGCACTGACATTGTACAAGTTTGTGTTCATTGCCAGGAGCATAAAACCTCCTCTCCCAGCCTTGTTTCCAAACATTTCCAGGAAACACTCTGGCACAGTAAACATCTGAATTTAGTAGCTGAGAACAGGAACGGAGGTAACAGGTGTTTCTGCTGCTCTCACCAGAAGAGGAAAATTCCAACTTAGTTGAAATCTTTGTTATTAAAATGACATACACCAGAGGAAAACAATGATTACAATCTGATCAAGCAATATTACCAGCCTGGTATTATATAAGCCCCAAGTACATTCACTAGATGACTTCCCCATTGATTTCATCCACACTGTTAGGATAACTATCTGTGGACTCAGCCTATAGAATTTATCACCTCTTGGTTCTGCTGCTACAACAACTGCCCACTGTTGATAAGATCAGGAGGCTGATTTAACAAATTAAACTTTAATATGATTTTCCTAAGAAAATTTATCATCCCCAGATCCCCTCAGGCTTGTTGAAACAGTCCCCACAGGAGACAAAGCGATAAGAAAGTTCTGAAACAGCACAGCCTCTGGGCTCAGCACGACCTGATCCTTGGATGGAAGTTTGTGTCTGTGCATGCACACACCATGTCTAAGAGCTCCAGGGAAGTGTGGTGAGCCTGGCAAGACTTACCCAGAGACACCAAGGCTCCAGGCAGAGATCCTGAGCTGACCCCAGGCAGCCATCCAGTTTTATAGTGGCCCCACCTGAGTCTTCCTCTAATTAAACCTTCTTCCCCCACACCAGGTCGTTGGGTTATTGCCACCTCTCTCCATCAAAACTTGTTTTCAGAGAAAACAGCACCAAGCGTGTTCATACTGAGTGCTGTGCCCTAGAACAATGATAACTAATTGTTACCATAAGAATAGAAGTTCTGGAAGGCCAGTGTGTGCACATGCCTTGACATAACATGTTCTTGATGAATCTTTCTTCTCTAAATTAATAAGTGGTATGCACTTGGGTACCCAAATGCTTTCTCACTGACCCCCAGGAAAGAGAAAGAGAAGTAATAGGGAAGCACAGATATCCCTATTACAATAAAAAAGGCCTGGGACTCCTAGGTCTACATATGACCAAATGATTATACATGTATATTTGTCTGTTTCCAACAAATTTAATACTTATAAAGGCTTGTAATGGTATTTGGCTCACAGAAAACAATATATGCATTTCTTAAGAAGCAAGCAAATGTAAATAAAATAAATAAAAAGCTGGCAAAGCTACTCCCATTGTTGAGAGAAATGAGAGAATATGGCCCCTCCTCATATCCCTCTTATGTTGCCTCTACTGTTTTTCTCCTCTCTTTCACTTCCTCCAAATTGCATCTTGCTTTTTTCCAATTCAAGGCTACTGCTTCTCTTCATTCTTACCTGGCTTTATCAGTCTGCAAGTGTTGGGGGTGGGAAGAGCCATGGCCTCTATTCTTTTGGGAGAGGACTTTCTAAAAAAACCTAGTGACTAATAAGCTCCTCTGCTACCCCTGCTGCATTTTAGTAGACTTGAACTAAACAAATGCCTCTGTGAAGGTATAACTTTAGTGGGTGGGCCCAATTTAGGCCCTTGGGTCTCACTGCCTGTGTAAATACCCTGTTTGCAAGCTCAGATATGCTAGGTCACTTCAACTCTGATTTCCTTTAGATGATGACTATTGTTGATGATTTAGATATAAAAATAAGAATAATAAAGATGAAGATAGTTGATTTGATGAAGTGTGCTCACCACGTGCTATCCGCTGCACTAAGAGAAGCTTTTCTTTTTTCATTGGTTACCCTGCTTAATTCTAGGAAAAAGTTACCATTTTTATCCCTGTTTTATAGACTTACAGATTTTTCCCCCTAACTTTCCCAAGCTTCAAACAGCTTGGAACTGACAGGCAGAGATTCAAACCTCAATCTCTCCTCATTCGTATACTCTCTACACGAGGCACTGTGCTAAAGGACAGTGCTTTGCATTATCTCAATTCTTGCCACAAAACAGCAAGATAGTATTAGTGTTCCCTTTTTATAGCTGTGACAAATGACACTCAGAGGAACTAACTGACTTGCACAAGGTTAGAGCTAAAAGCTAAAGTCAACATTCAAACTGAGAATTTTCAGGTTTTTTCAACATGTCATTTTGTTGTTCCAGGATTATTGGTCACTTTTACTTTCTCCTTTAAATTTTTAAAATATTTTTCAAATTTTCAATAATAATCATATATTACTTTTATTTTTCTCTGTTTATACTCTTTTAACTCCAAAAAGAATACATGTTTATTGTAAAACATTTAACACTGTAGAAGTAGTATTACTTTAATAATGGGAAACACGATTATAAAAACAATGTTATTCATATTTCTTTAAGTTCATAGTGGCTTCCTTCTTGTTGTCACTAGCAATTCTTACAGAAAGAAATGAGGTGACCTGGAACAATATCCTCATTTTTCCAAATGAAGACCTGGGTGAGTAGTAAGAGTGCTCTGTACCATTAGCTTATGTTGAGAGATAAATATGTCTCATTTTCCTGCTTTATGGGGTCTGCAGACACTGAAGTATTAGGGGTGGGGGCTTCACGAGTGTCTGTAGGATGCAAGCTTGTCTTGCTTTTCTTAGAGAAGCATGATGGGTTCCTGCTGGTGGGGTGTGGTGTCAAGGGCAAAGCAAGCACAGAAGGCAGTGCTGGTGGTCATCAGGGTCCTGAACCCCTAAGCATGCATAGGATCCTAGAGGATACATATGGCCCACCCAAGCAGAAAAGTTGGGATGAGTTTCATGAAGGGGCTACTTACAGAGGTGTAGGAAGGGTTAAAACAAACCAGTAAATAATGGTAAAATATCCAAGGTGGCAACAGTTACTTGCCTAGGCCTGGAGGAGCAAGAGCAGGAAACAGTTAAGGAAAGCCTGAGAGAGAGCCATAGAGAGGATGTCCCAGACTGGGCTTTGGCCTTGAAGGACACAGAGTCATTACCAGCCCATAGTCAAGCAGTAGGAACACTAGAGGATAAATACCTCAAGCAATCTTCGCTCTCTTTCTGATCTCCTGTTAGTGCCTTCTAATTGTAGAACCCAACCAAAAGTTGAGGACAAGGGTACACAGTTAGTGCCATTCAGAGTGGTGAACTTCCAGAGGCATAGAGAAGGGTGGTGGAGGAATCCAGAGAATGGACAGTTTCACCCTGTCATCCTAGCCAAGTAAAAGAAGGCAAAGAAGAAGAGGTATAAAACTCCCAGAATGTGAGCCATGAGAAAACAGGACCAGGATAGTGCCCCAGATGACCCAGCGCCTGTCCCCTCTTTTTAAATAGACTATTTTAAGAATAGTTTTATAGGGCCAGGGATTTAGCTCAGTGGTTCTGCTGCCTGCCTTGCAAGTGCAAGGTCCCAAGTGCAATCCGCAGTAAAAAAAAAAAAAAAAAAAAAAAAAAAAAGAATAGTTTTATAGTTACAGGAAAGAAATTGAAGATAATACAGAGACTTCCTATACACTCTGCACCCAGTTTCTCCTATTATTAACATCTAACTTTAGTATAAAACATTTTGTTTTGATGAACAAACTAATATTGATATATTGCTATTAACTGAAGTCCACAGATTTTCCAGATGTCCATACTTGTCCTCCAGTGCTTTTTTCTGTGCCAGGATCCTATCCAGGATACCACATTATGTTTAGTTGTTTTGTCTTCTTATGCTTTCTTTAGCTGGGCTGTTTCTCAAGTTTGCCTTGTTCTTTATATCCTTAACAGCTCTGAGCAGTAGTGGTCAGATCTTTCAGAAGAAGCCTCTCTATTGACATTTGTTTGATATTTTTCTTATGAAGACTGGAGTTATGGTTTTCTGGGGAACAAGCCATAGAGTTAAGGTATCATTTTCATCACATCATATCAAGGGTCCACACTATCAACTTGATTTATGACTGTTATTGCTGATCTTGATCACCAGGCTGAGGTAGTGTTCATTACAGGCTTCTGTAATGTATTTATACCTCCTCCCCTTTTCAATATTGTACTCTTTGTTTTGTTTTGCTTTGTGGTGCTGAGCGATAGAACCCAGGACCTTGCATATGGTAGGCAAATGCTCTACCACTGAGCTATATCTCCAGCCCCAATATTGTACTCTTTGGAAGGAAGTCATTATGTGTAGTCCACCTAGAGAGTGGGCCATTATGTCTCTTTCTTGGATGGTGGAGTAACTACATAAATTTTTCTGCATAAGAGATTTCTCCTTTCTTTCTCTCTTCTTTCCTGTTTGTTAATATAGTCAATCATTTACTTATGTCAGTATGGACTCATGAATACTTATTTTACACTTTGGTGTATAATCTGATACTACTTTATGAATCATTTTGTTCAAATTGATCCAGTTTTGGACATTGGAAGCTTTTCCAGTTGGCTCCTATTGACATACTACTATCAATGTGTTTTTCCATTTTTGTTTTTGTTTGCATTTTCTTATTTCTGTTCTTAAAATATGCTCCAGGCTTATCTAGTATATTTCTTGTCCTTGTCCTAGAGTCTATCATTTCTGCAAGGATCCCTGGTTCCTTTTACTGGAAATGATATTGGAAAACAAGATCTGGACGTTAGGTGTGTATGTTGCTACTGGGATGATGTTTCTTTTAGGCTCTCTTAGATGACAAAGAAAAATTGGGTTTAAAAATCTGTATCTATACATATTTCTATAGGTAGTCATCTATACCTGTAAGCTAAACATGAATTCATACTGATGTATACAACTCTAATCCTTTATCTTGTGTTAGTCTAGGTTCTTCTTCTGATCTATAAATTTTCATTCCAGTAGAAATAAATTGGACTTCTACCACCTCCCATTCATTAAATATTCACTTCCAATATATGACTATAGGAGGATCAGAACTGTTCACTCACAACCCTGGATTTAACATTTTATCAATTTGTATAAATACAGTAGTTTTCCCCTTAGAATACAGTTCTTATGTGCATTTCCTTTTGTCTTTAGTCTTTCAGATTCCCCTAATTTCTAAAGTCATTTAGTCAGCACCTTCCCCCTTGCTCCCTTCAGTGATGTTATTCCATACTTTTATCCAATATAATTGGATTCATAGTCTGCACTTATTCCTGGGGTGCTTCAACTTTCTAAATGAGTTATTTTTAATTTACAAACATCAAGATTCACTCTTTGTGCTGTAAAGTTCTATGAGTTGAGACAAATCCATACTGGCCTGTAACTATTAGAGTATAATACAAAATAATTTTAATACCCTGTGCTTCACCTGCTGATGCCCTCCTCCCTCTTTCCCTGACACCTGGAAATCACTGATCATTTTACTGCCTGTACCGTTTACCCTAGAATGTCATATAATTGAAATCATGTAATATAAGCCTACTTAACTGGCTTTTTTCACTTAGGAACTTTTAGGCTCTTTCATGTATTATTGTAGAATGATAGTTCTTTATATCACTGAATGACATTCCAGAGTATGAATGTACCACAGTGTGTTTAGTTATTCACCTATTGAAGGACATCTTGGCTGTTTCCAGTTTTTGGCAATTAGGAATAAAGCTGCCATTTCCATTTACAAGGGGTAATCACAATATGCACTGAATGTTTAAATATTTTAGATTTTTACAATGAAAGACACCCTGACATTTATTCCCTTTAAAATACTCCCCTCTCTTAGAACACACTTATCCCATTGTCCATGCCACTTTCTGAAACAGTTCTGGAAGTCCCCTTTCCTGTCTTTATGAGTTGTGATTAAAAAAATGGTAAAATACTGGTGCCAAGTGCCATCCACCAGAAAGGCAGGCTCATAAAAACATTACAGTGTGTCTTTTCTACCTTATTAACCAAATGTGGCACTGTGCAACTCCCGGCTCTTCCCCAACATCTAAATGGCTATGAAAGTTAAATGTTTTGAATCAATTAAGGACATTGAGGCAGCTACCACAGCACAACTACAGACTTCCAGAACTGCTTCAGAAAGTAGCAACAACAATGGGATAAGTGTATTTGAAGAAAGGAGGAATATTCTGAGGGAGATTAATGGCAATGTGTCCTTTATCATAATAAATTTTTAAAATTTAAATGTTCACTGTATTTTTTTAGCACACTTATATGTGCAGGTTTCTATGTGAACATAAGTTTTCAAATCCATTAAGTAAAAAGACAGGAGTGTAATTCCTGGGTTATATAAAAACACTAGCTTTTCGAGAAATGGCCAAACTATCTTTCCAAGTGACTATACCAGTTTGGGTTCCCATCAGCAATGAGTAAGGGTTCCTATTGGTCTGAGCCATCCCTTTTAATTCAAATCATATATTTCACAACACGAAGAAAAGGTCCCAGCCTGTCTCTTTCACTGCAGAAGGCCTAGTTTCTATAAGAATAGGTAGTGACGAGGGCCCAGTGTCTTTCCCATGGCTGTAGGGGACACCAAGAGCTGCAATAGTTTTGCAATAAGGGAAGAATGTGTAGAGGGCACCCAAGGTACTTAGAATTCTCATTGCACAAATAGTAGGCCTGTACTATAGAAAAGGAGCTTCATAAACCAACACTCAGGCTGAACATACATAACCTGTGTCCCAAGATTTCCTTGCATACACAACAGTTGAGACAAATTAACCAGCAGAGTTTTCAAAGTATAAATATATGACATAGGAAAAAAATTAAGATTCTTCAGACTTTCATTTGCCAACACTTATCCACAAAGATCCATTGAGCTTGTACTGTGGGGCCAGTCACTGTGCTGGGTGCCAGCACCCTAGAACTCATCATACAAAAGAGACCAACATGCCCACAAATCATCACTAGCCAATGCAGTATGCATATTAACCAAACAAAGCACATTCATTCTGGAGTGGATGATACAACTCTGGTTAGTAAAAAAGAAAAAGTTAAGTGACAATTTCAGCAACAGCCTTTGAATCCAGGAACCAGGCCAGTCAACCTGAGGGGACATAATTACTTTTTCAGGCTTATGTTAAATTACTGCAATGATCTTTTTGTAGATGATTTGAAAGAGGGGATGCATTCTCTTGTGTTTTTTAGGCTATTGTGGAGGGAAAGATGGCAGGAGGTAAAAGAAGAATCCCAGCAGTGGAGCAGCTCTGGGCAGAAAAAGAGGCAGAGAACATTTTTATTACAGGAGCAGCTGCACCCACACTCACCAGTTTCCAAAGCTTCCCTGTCATTTGGAGAGAAGACAGTGCACATTTTAAGGACACAGTGGAATGCACACGATTGATGGGTCAACACGGCTGGCTGGGCTGGTGATTTTGTAATTACAAAGCAGATTTTTTAGACAGAATGGTTACCCTAACTGTGTAATTAAGAGGATCGTTAAGAAATGTTGCTGGGCTGTGCATCACCCTGGGGCTAAAGCTACCACATGGTTACAATAGAAGAGTGCAGTCAGGCTTCATCATAAGTCCATTGCTAATTAATTGAAGCAAATATTTGTAATAACAACTCCTATAGATGATTTATTTGCAACAGTTGAATGCCAAGAGAATCTTAATAGACAGATCTGATCAGGGGTGAAAATAACAGAAAAAGAGGTGTTAAGCCCCAGGTTAGAGGAAAACCAATGGTCCAATTGAAATTAGTTGCTCTTGGTGCAGTTTTAGGTGAATCCAACTCCATCACACTGTTTAGGACCTTATTTTGTCCAGTTTATTTACCCTAGGATGGACAAGAGTAGATTGGAGATGTTGCAGAAACCAGAAAGAGTGATTTCAGTGGGAAAATAGCATAGAAGAGAAAGGTAAAAGAAGGTAAATGACTTATCCTGGGCTGTAAGTCTTCAAATTACATTCATAAAGACTTTCAAATATAAGAGTGATTTTCTTGGTTTATTTTCCCAAGAATACAAATCAGCAACTTCCATCTTTACTGAGTACAAAGAAGAAATGAGCCTCAACTGCCAAATGTGGAATATAGACTAAACATAACTTTCGATATTTTAGATTCTGAAACAGGAGACTACTCAGTTACTTGAATTAATTCTCTCTAATACGTTAGAAATGCAGAGAGGCTGTAAGTCCCAACTTAAGCTTCCTTTAGGTTCTGTACAAGTTTTCATTTTTCTAATGTTATTTTGGACATCTTCTTTGTTGAAAATTATAATGTAGCTTTTACTAGATGAAAGAACTACTTTGGAAAAAGTGTGGGCCAAATTATTAACAAAGGACCCCATCTCATGCATCAGTCTGAATCCACTTATGGTTTAGGATGGGTTATAGATCCTTGGAAGATGTTTCCAAAATTAGGATCCTAGAAATAATTATTTACCGTATATGTCTGGTGTCCAATACTGTGCTCCACATACAGTAGAGGTTCTGTTACTGGAGATCACATGTAATATAATTACTCTGGGCTATTGTTTCAAATGCAGATTAAATCAGAATCTCTAGGTAATAACTTCTCCAAGTAATTTGGAAAACTCCTGGCTTTAGGGAACCAAATTAGTGCATTGGGGTTGATGATATCTCCTTGGGAGCAGCATCCTAGGACAGAAAGCTAAGATCTCAGGAATCGGTAGGATGGGGAATTCAATATGTATCTACCCAGCTAGCCAGATTGTCACAGCATGGATAAAAAATAGCAGAAATGACCCTAGATATTTCCTGTGCATCACAATGTCTCTTTGGGTGAGGGTGGAGTTCTGTGAGAAGCTGGCACATCTATCATTCTCAGGGCCTAATTATGAATCACTTCATTCCAACAACCCCTTTCCTTCCACAGTGCGTCTGGTGAAGAAGGACAGCTCAGCACCAGTGACAGTCAGAGGCAAGCATTACCCCCAGCGCTCCAGTAGCTGTGTTCCTCCACTACAACACGAAAATCCACAGAATATATCCTACACCTTCCTGGTTTGTCAGTGTTACTCAATGTTTTGTGTTTAATATTTTTACATTAAAACAAAGGTGTATGCATTACAATACAACATGAGAAACTCACATGAGCTTTTAGAAATAAATAAGAGATGTCAAAGAAATTTCTCTTCTAATCAAGTTCTGACAGAAATTCCAGAATTTGAGGGATGTGAATTGTTGTCCTCTATCCAAGAATTTTAAGTAGCAGTGCACATAGGACTTTCTTCAATCATGGAAATATTCTATATAGACATATGTGCTAGTGAATGCTTAAAAATGTGACTGGTGAGACTGGGGAACTGAATTTTAATTGCGTTCAACTTTAATTAATTTAGATCTAAATAGCTACATGTAGCTACTGCATTGGACAGGTTTATAGAAAAAGATTACTTTTGGTCTCAATTTCTCTTGAAAAAAGTATTTGGAAATTAAAGACAAATTTAGGAAATGGAGCAGAGCACAAGGCTACTGTAGCATTTTTCCTTTATCAGTCACCTTTTACTTCTGCTCCCAATCTTATATTTACCAAAACCCCTTTTCCAATCTGTAGAAAGAATGTGCATTGGGTAGAAAGGCAGGTGCTGTTTTGGCTGTGGTCTGTCCCCCACACATTTGAGATTTGTCCTCAGTATGGTAGCACTAAAGTGGTGAGCTGAGGTGGCACCTTAGTGGGAGGTCCCTAGGTCACTGGGGTCCTGCCCTTGGAAGAGATTAAAGTGTTGAATCACTGAGTTAGTTATTGAGAGAGGGTTATTATAAAAGAACACACGTGCCATTCATCAGCCTCTTTGGCTTCCTGTCTGGTGATATGGTCTCCTCCTGTCACATGCACTATTCCTTGGTGTCATCTTCCGTAAAGGGATATAGCTAAGTGGACCCTCACTAAAGCCAGAATTATACTATTTGTATTTTCATCCTCTAAAACTGTGAGCTAAATAAATCTCATTTTTTATAAGTACCTAGTCTCAAGTATTTTGTTATATTAACCAAAAATGAACTAATAACAACCTACTTCCATGGAAAACCAAAAAGAGTGAAGAACCAAGAAAGCCTGGAAACCCATTATGGGTGTTTTGAGCCCCACAACAAGATCTTGGGAATTCTGGAGGCAATCATTTTCAAGTTCAACTCAGAGACGGAAACTGAGACTTGAAAGTGGAAATATTTACTGTCTCAATGACTTGGTGAATGAAATAAGAGTGTCATTCTCAACCTCCAATCACTGTGAGTCAGTTTCTGTAACGAACTGTGTCCTTCTCAGGGGAAGATGATGGATTCTTCTGAACTTGTCTGAGAGGTTGCTAAGATTTCAAAGCAAGACAATAACCTTGTAGTTTGCCTATATGTTTGATATGATTTATAAATTCCCCTCTGACCTAGTAATTCCTGTGCTAGTAATTTATCCAAAGTAATTTATCGGGAAATATGAATGATGTTATATTAAGTAGAAAAGGGCACAAAATTACATATATTATACACATACATATATATGTATATTAACTTCAAGAGTTTTTAAAAATACATGTTTATGCCCATTACATTGAAAGAAAATACACGGTAATTATCTCTGAGTGGTAGGGCTATTACTTATTTTAGTTTTCTACTTTCTATTTTAAGTATTTTCAACTATTCTTTAATAAGCATTACTTTCATAATTGAGAAAGTCAATGATTTACAAACACCAACACCTCATTTATTAAGAATCATTGAATATCTTATATTTGGTGAGACCCTCACAATATCCTCTTCACTGTTGTGGATATATATTAACATGTTCTCATCCTACCTTCAGGGAATGGCTGTTCCAGAAAGCATGAACTTTCAACACTGCATTTATTTTTTGTGTAAATTTTCTTTGAAGAAGGCCCTGCATGGAGACAGACCAATGACAATGAGCCAATGACTGAGGTGGTCTTTGGGAAAGAGACTAGTTAGAGATCTTTTCAAATGACAAGGAAGTGAGATTGCACTGGATAACTATAGTCAGAATGTGCAGCCTTATAGGTACCTGGTGGAAGACGTGGTGCCTTTTTCTAATTTAGAGAGAAGTGCTTTCTAAGCTAAAATAGCCCTGTATAGGCTCTTTGGCATCAGCAACATAATCATATTCACAGTGAAAAACAAACCTGGTAAACATATGAAGAACACATGTATAGGAAGTCACCCTCACAAGGACCTTCCAAAGTAGAGGCAAATGCCAAGATCTCAAGTATGCCTAATTCCTAACTACAGACATGCAATTCCAAGCTCATCTTTCCCTGAGGTGGCTTTAGGTTGAAGCTGATGGGCTTTGTTTTTTGAAGCAATTGCTGATAGAATCGGGCTTTTGAACGCAGTTGCTGACACAATGCAGCTTAGAACTATATAGTGCTTTCTAAGGTGTTGAGAGAGCCCATTATCTAAGTAAACTGGCTCCCCCTAAGCCACTGACAGATGCAGGATTTGAGGAGAGCAGGGCATTCTGTTGTGATGTGTTGCTCCCACTGAGAATGCACTGCTTTGGAGGCAGGACACATAGCATTGCATTATACATCTCCCAGCTTGCCACATCCTGTTATGTTGCATCCCATCAGCCTAAACCGTGATGGAGGCAAATACAACCTGGGGTGACATGTAGCGCTTTGTAATGCATCATAGCATTTAAATCTACATCAGCCAAGTTGCACACATTGGGTTGGACACTAGATGCTCCTTATTCAGAGAATGTGATCTAATGTGCAGGAACTGCTGGCTGAGATAATAAAATGCATCAAGGGACAGCAATGGTGTCACACTCCCTCCGAGTGCTGAAGTTCATCCACTGCACTCACTGAATTATCTGTCTGTCAGTGGAAAACTCCAAAACCACTGGATTCTAAAGAGAAAGAATCTGACAAATAAAAATATTCCAAATTTGAAGGAAGAGGATGAGGCCTTCAATGCACTGTGGGATGGGTCATGCCCAAGGAATTCTTCAAATCTTGATGCTGATGGATATCAAAAACAAGTGATTTATGAAGTATAAGATTGGATTAATAGCTGGCACCTCAACTCAGAATGCTAAGTGACTTTCTTGGGGTTTAAACTTATGATCTTGTTATCATCACTCTTCTAACTAATAGATTTATGTACATGAGAATTTTCAGGGTGCTCTGATGATGAACCATAGTTGAATGAATGACCCAAGGCTCTAAAGCCAATCTTTCACTATAAATAAATGTTTGACATCAGAATTCTAGGTCTTCAATTCCTCTCTTAATGACTGGGACCCAACACTCATGGGAGCCCTCACGTTTCCTAAATCCAATCCACTGGGCAACAAGGCAACATTTAGCTTTCAAAGATTAAGAGGTACTGGTGTCCTTTTTCACAGCAGCCTGGTATTCCTCATTGGTTCCTCTTTAAAAGGAGAGATTATTGTGAGGAGAGTGTTCAGTTTCTGACCTGCCTTTAGATGGCAAGTGCTTCCCAATAGTATATTCTTTGGAAAAGTCTGTCCTCTGAGGCTTTCTTGGCCCAGTCAGAGAGCAAGGAGAACACCTGAGAAGAGAGATCAGGACTCTATTTCTCAGGAGACTTTTTGCTTAAGTAGGATTAGAACTCTCCAGTGGATAAATGGCATATCTGATGACTAGGGATAATAGGCGTAGGGCCGTGGCAATATCAGGGACACTTCAGCTTTCAGAGCTCCACTGGTCTTCCTCAAGAGACTAAATTCTTTTTTTTTTTTGGTACCAGGGATCGAACTCAGGACCTTGCACTTGCGAGGCAGGCGGTGGCACCACTAAGCTAAATCCCTGGCCCAAGAGGCTAATTCTTATCTTACCCTTTACCCAAGACTATTTGGTAGCAGTGACAGAAACCCATTCAAAGTAGCTTAAACAAGAAAGTGCAGCTAGACTTGGCCAGACCCAGAGTTGTCAAGCATTTGAGCCAAATCAGCTCCACTCTGTCCTCACTTGGTCCCTTTCTCTCTCAGGAACCACATAGTCACTCACCTTCACTGTCCAGGGTGAGTCTTCCCCTGCCCCCCCCCCCCATGCACATAGAGCAACATGGCTACCTCAGCCCATTTTAATTCTCTTCGGTTGAAGTAACTGGCTGAAAAAATTCCCAGAAGACTTAGGTTGGGTCTACCCAAATCCAATCACTATTGTTTCCCTGTAATCCATTCAGGGCATTCTGGGTTCTGGGTAGCTTCAATGGCAGGCCCCTGCAATACACACACAGCTATCTTCACCCGTTCCTGTGACCATGCAAGGCCCTCAGGAAGGGAGACTGTAGCCTGGACATGTATCTAAAATGTTTCTATTTTAGGCATCAGCACTCTCAAGCTTCTATCAATCTTCCTTCCTCTACTTCTTGATTTGTATTAGCTGCATTATTATTTTTATATTGTTCACATTTATAATTGATTAAAATAATTAAATCTTTCTAACTACTATTTCTCCCCACTCTGTTACATTCTCCATGTCCTCTTCCAATCAAAACCTCACACAAATCCTAGTATAGTGACAAAGAACAGGCTTGGGAGTCTGAAAGACTTACTTTCAAATACTGACCCAGTGGTCACTCTCTATTACTTTGATTAAGAAGAATAAACCTCACTTTCTAAGAATAGTGGAGATAGAATTTATCCCAGGGTGTGATTTTGAGGAAGAATGACTCATTTGGAAAGAGTCACCTAACTTCAGAATTTCTCTTTTTTTTTTATGATACAAACAGCTTTTTATTTATTTTTCCCCCATTAAGTTTATTGGTATATTTAACTTTAGAATTTCTATTTCTTCAATTTCCATTTACTCTATATTCAATTATTTCTGGCATCTGCTTCTACCATTCTTTGAAATGTGTTCATTAAGGTTAACTTTGACTTCTCTATTGCTAATATTTGTCTTAATCATGTACGTCCTCTTTTTAGTATTGGTGTTGTTGAGCACTCTTGCCTGCTTGAAAATGCTTTTTCTATACTTCTGTAACAATATAATTATTCTGTTTTTATAAATTCATGTTTGTTTCTTTAAAATTACTTTAATATATAAAGGAACAAAAATATCATTTGTATCATTATCAAAAATTAGCTACTATTGACGTTTGTCTTTTTTAATTCTTTTCTTTATAAAAAGTACTCCATTTTGTATAAATTTTTTACTTGCTCTGATATAAATTCAATTAACATGGAAATGTTAAAAAAAATTTAACTTTTTTCTTCATTTTTAATTCTTTTATTGGTACATTTTAGGTATACAATATGTTTACAATTATCATTGGGTGTTTGTACCTGTACATGAGGTATCTTGGTTCTTATTTTTTCCCCATTACCTGTGTGCCCTTCACCCCCTCCACCCTTCCCTATTTACATAGATTTCATTTCCATTTTTTTTCTTTTCTCATAATTTTTCCTTTCCCTTCTTCCCTTTCCCCTTCCCCTCCCACCATCCCTACACCCTGGACCTTTTCCTATTTCAAATTATCAATTATTCATTTTAATCATTTTAATCCTTATTTACACTTTCAGTTTCTCATACTAGAGAAACTATTAGGTATTTACGCGTGTGTCCTATTTATTTCACTTAAGAGTATGGCCTCAATATGCATCCATTTGGCTATATATGTCTCTAGTTTCTCATTCTTTATGGCTGAGTAGTACTCCATTTTATAAAAAAACCCACATCTTCTTTATCCAGTTTCCAGTTGATGGGTACTTGGGCTGTTTCCAAGCTTTAGCTATTACAAACTGTGCCACTATAAACATGGGTGCACATATATCGCTGTGGTATGATTCTTTTTAAAAAATGTTAAATTTTAAAACAGCCCAAATTCCTCTATCCTTGAAATTCTTTGTTAAGAATGATGAAACACAACAAAAACTCTTTGTTATCTAAAGCATCTTTTTGAAATGCAGATATGGATCAGCAAAAATAATCACAAATATATATTTAAATGGTATTATAGATACTATTTTAAATTTAGATAATTAAATTTAATTTCACCTTATCTTGGTAAAGAGCAGTCTTTTCTTTTTTTTTTTTTTGGTACAGGGGATCAAACTCAGGACCTTGTGCTTGTGCAGCAGGCAGCAGAACCACTGAGCTAAATCCCTGGTCCCTAATTTCACCTTATCTTAATACATGTGAAACAGAGGAACTGTTGAACTTCTAATAAGCATTTCCTTTACTGCAATAGGAACAATTTCTTAAAGATCCTTCTAAAACCAGTAAGAGTTTATGAAAAATATTAGGAGGGTAGAATTATTACACTTCTATTTTAGACATTGGCACTCTCACAATTCTGTCCATCTTGCTTCCTCTACCTCTTGATTTATATTAGCTGCATTATTGTCATTATACTATTCACATTTATAACTTTCAGTTTAATATCTGTATATGGTTACTTGGAAACCTGATTGGGTTCTACATTTGGCTCTGTATTCAAATGCATTTTATGCTCACTACCAGTCCTTTTATCATGGAAGGTCCATGCTGAGTTCTGTATTTTAATTTATCTCAATGTGGCATTTTGTTCCCTGTAGTTTTTTCAGAAATGCTCATGGATCTATATTCTTTGAGTTATCTCATGGGTTGAGAAGGACTGTCTGAGGCTTTTCACTTGAAAGTTTATTGGATAATGTCACGTTCACGGGTCACATTTTCTCTTACAGCTTTGATGATGTTCCTCTTTTGTCTTCTAGCACTGAAGGCTCTTGGGAGAAAGTCGGGGGCCAGCCTTATTTACTGTTACTGACTGATGACCAAAAATTCTTACTTTTTCTGTGATATGAGCTATTGAGATAATGTATATAAAATGCTCAGCACAGAACTGGTATGGGACTACAAATTATGGTCTAAAGTCTAAATCCAGCCTACAAACTGTTTTTGTAAATAAAGTTTTATTGGCATACAGCTATACTCACTCATTTACAAATTATCCATGGCTGCTTTCCTGCCTCAATGGTAGAGTTGAATATTGGTGACAGAGACCATATGGTTTGTCAGTCCTGAAATATACATAAAATGTTTACAAACCCTGATCCCCAACACACAGACTTACTCAGTCATATAGGATCTGAAAAACTCGTTATTGAAAGTGATTTTGCACTTCACTTTCTAGTATAATCTTTGTTTTCTGCAGAAGCAGTTTTCATAACACATCTAGACATGTGTACCACCAACCTTAACCACCTTCATAGAAGAGTAGTTCACATGTATTTCATAGCTTTCATAGTGTTACCTTTTGAAGATAAGCTCACATCTATGTCCGGAGGCCCTCCTACAATCAAAGCAGAATGATGCTTCAATTTAAAACTATCACATTCAGAAACTTGCCCTATTACCTTCACATGGCCAGATGGATCATGCCCAATTGCAAATAACCAATCAATATCAACTAAACATTGCATTTCAAAAGTGGGATGAGTGACATTTCTTCTGATTTGAGTAAAGCTCAAGAAAATGAAATGGTAAGTCTATTAAAGATAATTTTGAAATGGTCCATATTTTGAAAGAATGTTGCTTCTGCTGCTGCTGCTTTTACTTTGAAATGCATTGGAGAAGAACCCATTCAGTCCTTCTTGGGTAATGGGCAGTTTTCTCCATCAGGAATACCTGTAGAGATCATTTCTGGCTTTGTGAATTGCCATCTACATTCACTATCTTTCATGTACCAATTTGTGGAACATGATGAGGGTGGAGAGATAGGAGAAAGGATTAATAGTCTGCTTCCCAGTGACTAGGAGTGTTGAGAATAGATATTTAACAAAGGGTGAGATAAGGAATCTCTATGCTTAATGTATGTTTGTACATGGAAGATATTATCAATATATCAGCCTTTCAGATATTCACTTGCCTTATGTCAGTAAAAATTAGAGGTAGAGGGCCAGGGATTTAGCTCAGTGATGCTGCCGCCTGCCTTGCAAGCAGAAGGTCCTGAGTTCGATCCCCGGTACAAAAAAAAATTTTATTTAAAGGGTAGAATTTTACTTAACTCTGTGTCATCTACTCTATGTAACCTGAAATACTTGTAGGCAAGTTAGAACAAAATACACCTTGGGGTAGGTACATATTTGTAATATATATAAAAGGGTGAAATACTACTGATTCTATTCCTTCCTCCATGAACAACAGAGTAAGCACCTATAAACTTCCAAAGAAATATTACAAACTTAGTATCAACAGTCCTAGAATGTGTGTCCTTGGGCAAGTTTCTTTAACTGTTCCTAGTTTCCTGTCTTTAAAATGGAGAAATAATAATAAAAACTAACTTTTGTCAAGTACTCACTATGTATGCACCAAGTATTGTTGTAAATGCTTTTCATGACTTATCCCATTCAATTCTTACAACTGTATAAGGTGTACTCTATTATTAGTCTCCTTTGATGAGGAAAATAAGGAATAGAGTGGTTCAAGCCATTATTAAGAGGCAGACCTGGATTTAAACTTAGCACTGTGGCTCCAAAGACTGTTCGATTAATAGTAAGCAGATTAATTAAGTGCTTTGTATATAGTAAGGATGCAAAAAATGCAAATTGTCTATAATAATGATGATGATCACAATGAAGAAAAATAGTTAAAAAAAAAAATCAAGCTGATTTAAAAGAGGTATAATTATAATCCCTGAAAGGCCTTCTGGCTCCAAGCAAACTATTTTCCTACTGGAGAGGGATTTTCTTTACTGGAGCTTGGATCTGATTTGGGACAAAGATGATCTTGTACTACATTGCTAATGGAGTTCAAAGCAGCTGAGGCCCATTCCACAGGCCATTTTGATCTTTGACAAGTGCTTGTGTTCACCCTTGTGTATCATGTAGCCTGCTATGTAGAAATTGAGTATTACTTTTGAAAAAGTTCTTCGAAATGGAGCCCATTTAGGTTTATGGATATCATTGATAAGTTGTGAGCGAATTCCCCCTTTAAGACTCCAGTCCTGGGTTTCTATCTCTGCCCTACCATCAAATGGAAAATGGATCTTGATAGATAAACCAGAATCTATGAGCTAAAGAAGGGGATGCAGAAGTCAAGCATATGAGGCTGCTATTAAAGAGAAGAGGTAGAATGTAGACAGTGACAATGAAAATTGGAATGGGATCACAGTCAAAGGGATGATCCATATTTCTAAAGAATGGATAAAGGAGCTGAGAGCAGGAACTCCAACAGATATTTGTATACTCATGTTCATAAAAGTATTATTCACAACAGACCAAAGATAGAACCTACCCCAGTGTCCATCCACAGATGAATAGATAAAATATGGTATATACATACAATGGGATGTTCAGATTTAAAAAGAATGAAGTTCTGACACATGCCACAATGTGAATGAACCTTGTGAAGATTTTGCAATGTGAAATCAGCCAGACTCAAAAAGACAAATATGGTGTTATTCCACTTATAAGAGATATCTAGAATAGTCTAAATTATAGAAATAGAAAGTAGAATGGTGGTTGCCAGAGGGTCGGGGAAAGGGTAAATGGGGCATTATTATTTAATGGGTACATAATTTCAGTTTGTGAAGATGAAATAGTTCTGATGTGGATGGCAGTGATGGTAACACGATGTGAATATACTAATTGTCACTGAGCTATCCATTTAAAAGTTGTTAAAATGGTAAATTTCATTATGTGTATCTCACCACAATAAAAATAATGAAAAAATTTAAAGCTCACAATAAGAGTGGTCAAATATGAATGAAATGGTTTAATTATAGCAGTTGCACTCTTATATATATCTATTACCTGTACAAAACTTTCTGTTTATGTCTAGTAGTAGTGGATGGGTGAAGAAGAAACTGGCTAAATGTGAACAGCTTCCATTTCTGCCAACTGAAGTAACCCATTTCCCAGAAATGGGGTCTATAATTTATTCCAATGAGCTGCCACAAAATGTGGGTGGTCCTGCCCTCCAGCCAATCAATCACTCTCTATACAAAGGCCATGGAGCCCAACAGAGACCTGATGGAGGGTGTCATTACTAGACCAGGAGTGAAATTGGTCCATTGAGATCCATTTACATGTTCATGAGGACTTCCACTGAGATGCTGAAGAGCCAGCTGTGTTGCTAGCTTGTATCAGGGCACAAGTGCCTTCTTATATACACAGAAGTAAAAGTCGTCAGTATCATGAAGTTGTACAGAACCATCTAGAAGCCTAACCATGAGGCTGTCATCAACTCTGGCAAACATTCTAGTGTTGCAAATCAGGGCATTATGGGGCAATACTCTTCCTACAATTAACAGATAATTAAGAAATAAGAACATATCTTCCAATATAAATTGATAGATGTTGGTTGGTAATGTTAGCATCAGAAATAAATTGAGCAGTAATCTGCAAAGGATGTTATTGCTATTATAAAAATAAAGATCTGTCTCCACAACCAATCAATTCAGCAGATATATAACAACAATCAAATTGTTAAAAATGACTTTTATAAATTACCCAGTGTTCCATGTAATGGTGCCAGAAGCAGCTGTGATACAATTTAGGGCTGATATAACCAAACGTCGAGAGTGCTTTTTCATTCTGATGTTTTTCATTCCCTTCAAAGCAGTTGTAGGAGAGCCCACAGCTTTGTTTAGTGCACCCATGTGAAAACAAAGTGTATTTCACTCCATGGGTTAGCAAAGTCATTTTGGCAGAAATACTCAGGAATATATGCATTTAATATGGGAAGAATAATTCAATTTTCTTTCTTTATTTCAGCTACAAGGTTGTAATATCCTTAATTCTTCATTAAGCCCTCTGGCTTCCAAGGTAGTTGCTGTTCTTTATGAGCTGCCATACTTCTTCTAAATGAATGTGGAAAAGACCCACAAAGGGATAATTACAATCATGTATTTTTCAGTCTTGTCTAACAGCCATTTCAACAAAATCAGAAATATTTAGTACCCTTTTTTGATACCTGTAGCTCTTGATTCAGTGGTACCGGAGATCGAACTCGGGTCCTTGCGCTTGCGCAGCAGGTGGCGAAACCACTGAGCTAAATCCCCAGCCCAAACTGTTTCTTAATGTCTAATCACCAAGCCATGCCAGAATCTGTTGGTGATCCTTTTTTCTTTTGCATATTCATGTCCGCTGAAGAAGCCGTTAAATGCTGGCTAAACTGAAAGCAATTTTCTCAGCTGGGAGCCCTGACACAATAGGAATCCATCTTTAATATAACAGTTCCAAACTTAGTTCTTATATTGAGGTTTGTCTAGTAAGCTTAGAAGGTGCCCAAGCTGAGATACAGTTTACTCCAGACACAATTAACAATGAGAGCAAAAACATAAACAGTAGCTGTTGCACTCCCACTGAGTCTTATATTTTTCCCTCAGAAAACAAGATACCATTGAGATGCATTGAGACAAAGGTCCCTTCCCTCAAATAATTTGTAATATAATGAGGAAATGCCTAAAAACTTGAATGGTTTGAGAATAACCAAGGTGATACAACTAGGGTAAGTCTTCAAAAGAACACCTCCTTTGAAGAAAGAGTTCCTATTTCTCCTCAAGTTGGAAGTAGGCTCTACACAAACATTGTGGAAGATACAAAAGGAGTCACAGCCTTTTCTTGAGTTCAAATATCTAACAATCTAGCTAAGGAAGAAATTTAAACACTGGCTAATATAATGGGAGAAAAATAGACATTCAGAGGCAGGGGAAGGAAAGAGTAGGTGAGGGAGGCAGGAGTCAGGGACAGGTTTAGAGAAGCAAGAATGAAACATAGTAACTTTGACAGAGAAATATAGGAATGATGCCCAGCCATCAATAAAAATCTGAGACTGAAATTCAAGAGTAGATAGAGATTTAGAGATCCTTTTTTCCTTTTTTTTTTTTTTTTTGGTACCGGGGATTGAACTCAGGACTTTGCCGGCAGGTGGTGGAACCACTGAGCTAAATCCTCAGCCTTTAGAGCTCCTTTTTTGAGTACTATTCAGGCACATTATAGAATGTCCTAGAAGTCCTGTTTCTGACTCTCAAAAAATATTAATTTCCCCCCAACAGATATTCATTCTGAAATTCCAAATGAAAACTCCTCATCTTTCAGTATAATATTTGAATTATAAAAATGTTTGATAACTTCTAATTGAGATAACTTTATACATAAGATTATCTAGGTATTCTTCCTGATTCTCTCTCCATCCCAATTTGTGTCCCAAGAGACTATTTCTGTGGACAGAATCCTCTTGCCCTCAGACTGCTAAATGGCTTGACCAATGGGAAGCAGGGGTAAGAAAAAAGGGACAGGAGGAAAGTGAGGTCAAGGTATGTGACTGTCGTGGCTCCCCCTCCCCCTGGTCATAATGAATTGGCTGCTCCTCTCTGAATAGCTACTTGCAGTAACCATTCCCCCTGATTGCCAGTTTGGCTTAGGTTGGTGACAGCTCCCTGGTCTTGTTAGTCTGTGGGGTATGACACCTTCCCATAAACTCTGTCTGAATTTTCATAAACTGCCTTTATTATCTTCATTGACTTTTAACTTTATTAAACTCTCCTCAATTATCTAGTTTGAATATACTGTGTCTTTTCTGACTTGATAGTCCTTTGCAAATATTGATTGATTGATCAATTGATCAACTAACTGAATGATTAATAGTATTCAATCTTGGCTCTAATAATATCTTCCTTTAAAAAGTTCTACAACTTAGTAAATGACATTGGGGCTGATTTCTTTTTTGTTTGTTTTTTTGTGTGTTTTTTTTTGTTTTTTGGAACCGGGGATCAAACTCGGGTCCTTGTGCTTGCGCAGCAGGTGGCGAAACCACTGAGCTAAATCCCCTGCCCTGGGCTGATTTCTTTTCAAGAAAGGAAGTGCTTAAAATAGTTTTCCCTCTTGTAAATATTCATTAGCAGGTAAATGGTTAGATACGTTAGATACTTTAGGATTCATCTCTATAAACCATACAGAAAAAAAAGATGAGTCTTATAGGTATGGGCATAGAATTATCTCTATGACATATTAAGTGAAAACAGAAAAGCAACAGAAAAATAGTCTCACTATAATGCCATCTGTGAAAATATTAAACAAAATGAAACTGTACATTTCATACAAACTCATATGAACTCATTCTCCTTCAAATTCTAGTCCTAAACTTTTTCCTTATCTCATCTACTACAAAATTCTTTCCTCAACTTCATACTCCAGCTATATAATACAGTAGCTAATCTAGAGTAAACACTCAATGCTTGTTGAATAAGTAAATTTCAATTTTCAATTATATCTTGTACCCTCAAGATTCCACTGTTCTATCAGCTTGCAACACTATTAACCATTCCCTCACTAACTATAAGTTAGTTAGTTCTCCTGTGCCTACTCTAGATACTCCTTATCTATAAATGTCTTCCCAAGCTCCTCAAGCCAGAATTTCCTGGCCATCCTCTCCCTTTTTATAGAAATTTGTAACTTCAACTGAGCACTTAGGATACCTTACTTTGTATTCAGATCCAGCTTCTCCTACAAGACCCTAAGATCCTTGAGGGAGCTTTGGAATTTTGTACTCCTAATATGCAGTATAACATCTCTCACATAGTAGGGACTCCACAAATAATTGGTGTATTGCCTTGAATTAGATCTAATTGATTGCCAGAGTCTAGTGAACCAGGTCTTGCTGTTATGGTAGATCATTAATTGAATGTGTCCCAGAAAAACTAAATTGATTAATGTAATTATGAAATTGAATGTCATCATATTTTAAATAATTTGTTTTAAAACTTCAGGCAATTTAAATCTACAACGAAAAGCAGATGGAGGGTGTAAGAGCCCAAGTAGGACCAATTTTTCTTTATTGGATATCAAAGTCAAGAGAGAGAAGGTGAAGGTCAAAGAGATCTAGCCTAGCCAGTGTGGGCATGGACAAGAGAGGAGAAGTTGGCACATAGTTGAGTAGCCTCCTCTCCAGAGAAACAAGCGTATTTTCCTGTCTACTTTAGCACCAGTCACCACCTATGGATTTCCCAATGAATTGGAAGTTGCCTCCACACAGACCCATAATCCACAGCTTGTAAGTAATTCTCAAATCTAATTTATTAAAAACTCATTTATTTTCAGCAAACTAGATTTCTGATTAATTCCCAGCACCATGGGTTATTTAATGCAGTGGGTTTCATTGTCATTTCTGATTTCCCAAAGTGCTTGATTGATAGAAGCTGTTGTGGATTTAGTCTGTTGCTGTATTGTTCCCTTGTCAAGTGACAACAAAAAACCTTATTGATGAAATTGCTGAATGTCTCTTAAATAAGCTAGAACTACAGTATGGCATTGGAGACCTACAGGTGTTAGGCATACACTAGAGAAAATAAAAATCATTCATAGAAACTGAAGTGTAATGCCAATATCCCTGTCTCTAATCCATCGAAAACAGTCTGGCAGAGTACGTGGTCGGGTTTGCTCATCTGATGTCAAGGCAGAAAGAAGTGTATTTCCATTTGCTTGTGTATGAAGGTGATGGAATGAGCACTGAAGTAATTTTACAACTATACATCAACTTTAAGTGAAACCAAGCTTACAATTTACTTGTTTTTAAAATTTTTTGTTTGTTTTGTTTTGTTGTTGTACTGGGGATTGAACTCAGGATCCTGGCCCTGTTGTTGTTTTTGAGACAGGGTCTCGTTATGTAGTTCAGGCTAGCCTTGAGCTTACTATGTAGCCCCAGTTGGACTCAAACTCACACCAGTCTTCCTGTATCAGCCTCCTGAGTGCTAGGATTACAGGTATGTGCCATCATGTCCAGCTTAAAATTCTTTTAGAATAAGAAAGATTTATTTAAATCCTTGAGGAGAAGAACCCTTAGAAGACAGGATACAATCAATAAGTCTCAAAAAACAAGAAAGAATGCCATGCTGTTTGTGCAGCTTACATGCCACACTGAACTGAAACCTTTCCTTATTCCCTTAACCTTTCTCTTGGGCTGAGATTACCTCCTCAGTAAAGCCATAGATATACACTGGTCACAGATACAAATTAAATAGAAAAGTCACCATAAAATATCAATAAAGGGGAAAGAAGCAGGTCTCTCACACATTAGCAAAATACTTTCACAACTAGGTATATTCAGTTCTCTGGAATGTGCCTAATCTTCCTTAATACCTTCCATTGAGTCTTTGGTACTTAATCTCTATACTTTTGGAAAGACAAAAGTCCTCAATGGAGAATAGTTGGTCATAAAATGGAAAATGCAATCCCCTCACATCTCTCAAACTTGAGAATAGATAACTTCTTAATCAGATTTTTCTCTTTTAAGCATTTCTTTCCACAGCCCTCAGTGACTGCAGCCCAGAGATTTGGATTAACTTCTGTGCCAGATTTTTACCTTCAGCATAGTGTCTGACAGCTGGATTGTTGTGATGTTTATGAAATGTTCACTGTCAAAGAGATTATACAGCACCTTGAACAGTTCAGAGGACACATACTGGGTAAATCTAAGAATTAAGATGTTGGGAACCTGAGAAGAAAGCATAATGTGGGATAAGTCTCCCATTCCCTTTCTGTCACCTCTACTTGTCTCCTGAGAAGAAATTCTGAAAGAGCAAACTAGGGAAGAATGGCACAGGATCCTCTGTTCTTAAAGTTCACTTCACTGGGTCCTTTATTGCATATGAACAAGTCCCCTCATGTGAAATCTCAAATGCTACTGCCACTGTCAGAAGGGTGAGCCCTTTGATATAGTATTTTCAAAGAGGTGAAGGAGGATAGAAAAAAAAAGATAGGCAGAAAAGAGACAAGGAAAATAGTAATCTTAACATTGTACTTTCAAGAAAAACTGCAGCTTCAGGGCACAATATTTACTTAAACCTTTTTCCCTTCCAGAAAACTCTCTCCAAAAAAAAATTTCCTAAGGGCTTAAAAGACACAATAAATCCATAAGTTGGACTCTGGCCCTGTTCTTTTCATCTTCTTTCTACAGAGCTCTGTCTTCAAGGAAGCAGCAATATTAGCAGGCAAGCATATCTCAATTTCAAACACTAGTAAATGGTTTTCATCATAACAACCTTGCCAGATGAGTAACTTGACAGACAATAAGAATACACATTCTAGATTACCCATCTCGAGGACACTCCCAATGCCACATAAAAACCCCATGCTCTGATTACAATGAGCCTCTCTCAAGGGCCTGTACTATAACATATTCTCTGTCAGAGTGCATGTTTTAAATTCTGCCTAATAAATCACTGTATGCCTTTCACTGATGCATCTTGAAAATTCCTTTTTTTGTGACACAATTCAGCAAACCTACTCCATGAGTGGGGTGAGTTGAGGTCCTCGTCTCCTCTTTGGGGGACCCCGTTTGACACCATCCAGTGCAGAGGAACTTAGAGTAATTTATCTACAGATGGTTGTGTGCAAGGATGTATATTTACTGAATGACTAAATTTAGGATGAATAAGATCTTAGTGCCCTTTATAAGAAATAGTTAAAATTACACTGCCTCCATTTTTAATTAAGGTTGACTAAGATTTAAAAATTGATATATTCAGATGGGGAATGGACACCTTTTAATATTGTTATATATATAAGTTAGTACAAAGTTGATAGAGTAATTTGAAAATATCTCAGAGAAAATATCTAAAGACATAGAATTCCACCAATGAAAACAAACAGGCTGCTATTCTACTGTCCTGAAATGAAGCCAACAAACACAACCCTACAAATGGAATTTCCAATCAGCTCTTTAATTACTCTTTTTAAAATAGCAACTGACAATTAGAGATCATTTGACATTTATGGAAAATCTTTCAATAAAATTTTTAATAGGAGAGAGAGAGAGTAGGAAAAAACAAAGAGGATAAGGGGAAGTAGCAAAAATTATTTTCCCACAAAATAAGCATTATTGATATTGTTAGAAATAATGAAAATATTACCTTATTGGGAAAAGAATTTAAACTATAAAAAGAATCAGAGAAACAGAGTTCTTCAAAATTAAAAATGCTAAAGCAAAAAAATTAAATAAAAATATTTTAAAGGGGTAGCAGAAAGAGTTTAGAAATCTCCCAGCAAATGTAACAAAGAGACACAAAAATAAACCAAAGGAGAAACTATTAGAAAATTGGAAATTCAAACCAAGAATTCCAACATCTGATTGATGGATACATGACAGAGAACAAAGAATGTCAGGAAATCATCAAAGACATAATGCAAGAAAAGTTTAGACCACAAGTCCCTAGATTAAGAGACTCAAAATGTCAGTGCAAAGAATAAAAAGATCCACACCAAAGGACATCATTGTCAAACTTCAATACATCAGGAATAAAGACTCTAATGAGTGGTAGAGATTTTTTTTTAAGTCGTGTACAAAAGATCATTGATCAGAATGGCATTGGACTTTTCAATAACAGTAATAGAAATAAAAGATAATGGGAAGCTTTCATTACAATTCTGAAAGAAAATTATATTTTACCTATGTCTAGCAAAACTGTCAAGTATGAGGGTAATAACATCTGCAAGTATAAAAGAATCTAAAAATTTTTCCTGTCATTAATGAATCTCAGGAAACTCCTAGAAAATGTATTACACAAAAAGGATTAAAACAATAATAAGAAAATTTGAGGAGCAGGAAAATGGGAAACCAGCATGAGAGAGGCAGATGAAGAGAATTATTAGAATAATGGTAAAGTCTAGGTAGCCCAGCCCTGACAGCAACCAAATTGCTCAAATTGGAGCAAAAGGATAGAAAATTCCAGAAAAGAGAATTGATTATGTAATGAATGCCCAAGGGTACTAGGATTAAGGGCATGAGTGCTATTCACCCTAAGTAGACTGAATAAGATAAAAGGGACAGAAAGACACTGTTAAGGCTCTGTGTTATTTTTGCTGTCTTCCACAGCCAAGAACTGTTGTCCCTCTGCCACCCTGCCTTGGAGCCAGCTGATTATGGACTGAAACCTCTACAAACTGTGAACCAAATAAACCTTTCCTCCTTTAACTTTGGGTGTCAGGTATTTTGTCTCAGCAACAACTAAGACAACCAGTAAACAAAGTTTGTAAAATAGTAAGAATATAATGTAGATACAAGTGTCAATTTAAATTCTGATAAAATCACACTATGAGTCTGGAGGAAAGGAGACTGTAAGAGACCTAAATCTTCATTAACATAATATGAAGTCTATATAAAACATCCAAATGGATAGAGCAAACATTATCAGCATGTTTACACAATTTAGAAATACAAAGGTAAAACAAAACAAAGACCAAAAGGGTTAAAGTACAGAGGTTTGCATGTTGACAGTAAAGAAATGGTAGGGCAGGGCATTATGACTTTTGGTTATAAGTTATTTAGTTCTATTTGATTTTATAAAATTATCTGACTGCAATAATTTGATTTAAGAAATAAGCATTTATTTAAAGATAATAAAGAGGCTAGATTAGGTGATCTTTAAAATTACCATTACCGTCAAAAAGCACTTATTGAACACGTCAAAGGAAATAAACCACTTGAAAGATAAACATATGTAAAGCAACTAAATGTTAAAGGTAACTACCATGTTATTTTTTCCTGGATAGGCATTTTTTTCCTTGTTGTGGTAATTTCACATGATTTGGACTAGAAAAAAAATATCTGTGTGACTAGAACTTACATCTAAACTCAGCCTAAGTTAATTTTCTAAAGAATGATTTAAAGGAACACAAAGTAAAGAATAATAAAAGAGAACAAACTTCTGATACACACCAGGACTGGATAGATAGTAAGTGAATTAAGGGAAAGAAACCAGAGCAACACCATATAATGTGTTTTTCTATTTATGTGACACCCTAGAAAAGGCAAAATTACATGGACAGAAAACAGTTCAGCAGTTGCCAGGGCTAGAGGTAGAGTGTGGGGCTGACTCTGAAGAAGCTCCAGGGATTTGGGGAGGTGATGGAATAAGTGTATTTCTTGATGCTGTTGAGGTTATGCAAATGAATATTTGTCAAACTCTAGAACTATACACTACAAAAAATGAAATTCACTTTATGTACCTTAGATTTCAGAGAAAGAGAAGATACGGGCAATGGTTCCAAAATATTTTAGCTTCATAGCTTGTCAAATGAGACTTAAAAAATAATAATAAACATCTCCTTGGCCTCTTCTCACTGATTGGATATATTGTTAACATCTCATAAGATCTCTCCTAGAGGAACCAGTTAGGATAGAATAACTCCAAGTGCCAGGCAGGAGTCTGTATTAACTTCATAATCTACACAGTTTTTCTCAGAACTTTCTAATAGCCAGGTCTTAAACATGAAAACCACTCCTATAATATAGTGTTTGTAAAAATGGCCACATTATTCCTGTCTCTGAATCCACATTACAGTGTTATGTGCCTTTACAGCTCCTTCCCTCAAGAGAAGTGTAGTTCTCTATGGCTGGAATCTAGTCTGACCTTGTGAATTGCATTACTAAGGGAGTATGGCAGGGGTAACATTGAGCCAGTTGTGAGAATAGGCCTCCAGAGGCCTTGCAACCTTGCACAACCTTCTCTCAGAGCCCTACACAGCTACCACTGGAATAAGTCTGAGCCTGCTCCTATGAGATAAAAATGTGACCCAGATACTATCTTGCCAATGTCTGGACATGTGATGGAAGTTGTCCTGGGGCAGTCTCCTGCCAATTCACTGGCCAATGACAGTCGTGTTATCAAGCTCAGGCTCACTTAGGTGTCTTTGCAATACTAACAAGCTAGGTATTTTAGACTAGACATAAGTCATCATAAAAATTAAACTTTTTGAAGTTTCATAAAGTAGCACATTGCAATTTGAAAAAAATTTACTTACCAATTCTGTAGACGTATTCTAGTAATACACAGTGGTGTATTACTATTATTAACTAAGAGAGCCTTGAGTGATCTGAAGTTTTATTAGAACACAGCCCCAGTCATTTGTTCTTATTTCTCTATTGCTGCTTTCACACTACTATAGCAGAGTTGAACAATCTCAGTAGAGATTGTGTTACCCTCAAAGTCTAAAATACAGAGTCTGTCAAAAAAAAGTATATATCAGGAAAAGAAACACTTGTATAAATGTTTTAATACTAAATGTATTGAGCCATCATGAGAGTAACCCAAGTTACCTTCAGCCCCTACAATTATAAGAGGTACTGGTGGCCATTAGCTTCCAGGCATTTTTGTGCATATAATTTTTTGGCAGACTCTGTATTTACTATCTGGTGTGGTCCAGAGAACGTTTGCTGATCCCCTGATCTATACTGAAAATTGAATGCAGGGCCTTCACACTGAGCTACATCCTCCAGCCCAGCAATGGCAAACCTTTTAGAGCTTTCAATGATAGAAACAGCAGGCTGTGACACTTGTGCCATAGGTTTGCCACCACTGCCCCAGCCCTTTTTAATTTTAAAATGGGGTCTCATTAAGTCACCCAGGCTGGGCTCAAATTTATGATCTTCCTTCCTCAGCTTCCCAGAGTACTGGGATTACCACATGGAGCTCAAATGGATCTTGGACTTTAGTGTGCATCAGAATTACTTAAAGGACCTATTAAAACAGATTGCTGTGTCTACCTTCAGGGTTTCTGATTCCATAAGTCTAGACAGGCTTAAGAAGTTGCATCTTGGGCTGGGGATTTCGCTCAGCCGGCACCAGCGCCTGCCCGGCAAGTCCAAGGTCCTGAGTTTGATCCCTGGTACAAAAAAAAAAAAAAAAAAAAAAGAATTTGTATCTTAAATTCCTTCTAGTGGTCCTCAGATTATCCTGTGTCTGTTCTGTGTCTACCGTGAGCTGCTAATTGAGGCTCCCAAGCCAAATGTCAGGCTTGACCTAGACCATGTATTCAAGGCACTGCCTCCGTGCCTTAAGCATTGTGCCAAGCACTGAGGTCAACCTCGTAGCTCTTGCTCTTAGTCATAGCCAGCTAATCTCCGCCCCCCCCCCCCCCCGTATTTGCAGGGAGAGCCATAAAACCTGGGAAAGAATGATAAGCACTGGTTTCAAATTTCTATTCCATTGTGCTCTTGGATTGGTAAGTTTACCTCCCTAAATCCCTGAGGATAATAAGGTGCTCTTCTCTTCTTTCCATGTCTATTGTGAGAATTAAATGTTAATTTTATGCAAGGTATTCCATCAATGTTAACATTCCATAAGCTAAAGTTACGTTATGTAGTTATGTATGACTGTTAGTAATCCATCATATTGCTGTAATGTTACTACTGTAGTGTTGATAACCACAGCAGTTTGGAGTGGCTGTTGTTATCAGCAGAGAAAAAGTCTTTGCCCAGAAAGAATTAGCAACCATTAAGGAAACCAGTCTGATTAAAAAGAAGGCCTTCCACCCATTAAGTATCTTCAGAAGTTATTCTGCAGTCAAAGGTAAATATTTATCTCCATTCTTGGCAGAAAATAAAGGAACACAGGGCAGGGAAGAGACATGATAAATTCAAGTTGTCAGAGCTGGAAGCTTGAAGCAAACCCTTCCTATATCCCTCCCCAGATCATCTCCTCAAACTTTGGATTCCTTTCCCAACCTCAAATGCCACTCCAGCTCCTCCTGCTAAATTGCTTCAAAATAATCCAAAGAACTGAGAACACCTGTCCACACAGAAAAGTTGAAGACATTTCTGCCAGTGAGGTCCAAGCTGCAAAAAGCTATTAGATGTTAATGACTCTCGGTTCAGCCACAGGCTGGTTGGAAGTTGATGCAGAGAGTAGCCTTATTCCAGCTACCCTGCTCCCTATGGGCTCCCATGATGATGACTGCTGGCTGACTGATCCTGTAAATGTCTCTTTTCTCAAACCTTGCAGCTGTGTTTCTTGGGGAGGTGAGCCAGAGGTGGAGCCCTGCCTATCTGCTTCGTGTTTGCTCTTTAGCTGTTATTTCAAGGTCAACTTAACTCACAAGCAGCCAATCCCCAGGTTATCCATCAGGTTGGCATGTGCTGCTAGTGTCCTGATTGGAACCAATAGTGCCTTCACGTGCTTTCCCTTGCCACATTCCCCAAAGTACAGCTTCACTAATCCCAGTGTTCGCTAACCTTTTTGAGAGCTCCCAGCTGATGTCAGGAGATTTAAACACACCATGTGCTAAGAAGGCTCAGAGCCCACCTGGGCCGTCAGGCTGCCTTGGGAAACAGGTGTTGCAGAGACCACAGGGAGGCAGAGTCTCCTGATTCAGCTTTGTTAAGAAGCTCTGGGCCTCCTGAAATTAGAATGTTGATGGCCTCACCCTTTAAGCCATGAATAAGATTGCCAAGCAAAGCCACAGATTCAATGAGGCTTCTAGGAGCTTGGGATGGCAGCAGGGGAGCTTCCTTCTGGGTGCTGGGACTGGCTCAGCTTCTCTGCCCTAGGAGCTTGGGATGGCAGTGGGGGAGCT
>NW_004624783.1:3192202-3211051 GCF_000247695.1 Heterocephalus glaber | reverse complement strand
TGGTACCGGGGATCGAATTCAGATCCTTGCACTTGCACAGCAGCAGGCGGCAAAACCACTGAGCTAAATCCCTGGTCCAATGCTGTTTTTCTTTAGGGATTGAAATAAGTCACTCCAAGCCCTTCTTGCCTTGCGGGTTTGTGTTAAGAAGTCTGCTGTGATTCCTTTGTATGCAATTTGTTTCTTTTCTCTAACTGCATGTAGAATTTTGTTCTTCTGTTGGGTTTCTGGAACCTTAACTATTATATACCTATGTGCAGAAATTTTTTTGATCATAGCTAGTTGGAGTGCTCTATGTCTCACTTATCTATATGTCAAGTTCTTTCCCCTTGCTTGGGAAGTTTTCTGCCATCACTTCTGTGAACAGTTTTTTTATGTCATCTGCATTCTCTCCTGTTTCTTCATTGACTCTGATAAGTCTTATGTTATTCTTTTTTGCATTGTCTAGCAGCTGCTGGATTGATTTCTCATGGTCCCTTACTATTTTAAAGCAATTTTTCTTTTCCTGGTCACTAATTGCAATCTTATCTTCTATATCTGAAATTCTGTCCTTGCATTGGCTCATTCTGCCACATAAACTTTCAATGGAGTTTTTAATCTCCTAAAAATCTGTTTCCATCTGTTTTATGGATTCCATTTGTTTCCTATGTTGGGATTCCATTATGTTCCTCAGCTCCTCTCCTTTTTTATCTGTGTCCTCTCTAGATTTATTAATCATGTCTTGCACTATGGGCACAATCAATGCTGTTATCTGAGAAATTATTTCTGATTTCATTCTTTCCAGATCCTCTTTTGTTGCCAGTTCAAGGAGTTCAGGTGTTTGAGTATCAAGATTGTTCCATCTCATTTTCCTTTGGGGTTGCTTTAGGTGATCTGCAAGTCTGGTTTTGAGATGTGTTTACATGTCTTCTCATTTCATTGGCATGGAGGGGGGTTACTGCTGGCACCCACATGGCTCACCTCCTTGGTGCTGGGCAGGGCTCTTCTCCTCTGCACTTGGGGTAGTGATACAGCAGCCTGAAAGCTCAGCTGCTCAGTGCTGGGGGCCTCTGGTCCTCTCTCTTTTTGTTAAATTGTACTAAGAACATTTAATCTGAGATTTACACTCTTGAGACATTTTTAAGTGTAAAATACACTTTTAAGACAATAATATACAACAGATCTCTAGAACTTACTCATCTTACATAACTAAAACTTTATAACCATTGAACAACAACTCTCCATTTCTCCCTCCCCTCAGTGTTTGGCAACCACAATTCTGTTCTCTACATCTATCAATTTGATTATTTAGATCCCTCATATAAGTGGAATTATGGAGTGTTTGTTCTCTGTGATATTTTCTCAATGTTCATCCATGTGGTTGGATTTTCATGTTTTTATGGCTGAATAATATTCCCTCATGTGTATACATTACATTTTCTTTATACATTCACCCCTGATAAGCAATTATGTGTTTCTATATCTTGACTATTTCATATTTCTTTGGGATCCTAATTTTACACAATTGAATCTTTTAAATAAAAACTACAAACATACACACACAAGTAGAAGTTGAGAGTATAAGGTTCATTTTGTCTCCTGTAAATCCGGGAGGTCCTGAGGAACTCTTCTTTCAGTAAAATTAGTCTTTGCTGACTCAGATAACTCTTCTTTATTCTCATTTCAAATGCTCTAAGCAATACTTGGGGACTCCTCCTACTGTAACAAAATATTTATAGGATTCCCTTAATTGTTAGTTACGTGTCAGAGTAACTATTGACATGTCAAAGTGTCAGGAAGCAATTAAGTTCTGCAACATGTATTTTTCCTTTGTTTCCCTTTTCACTGACATTGGCTTTTTCAAAATTCAGAGCTAAGCTGCAGTCAGCTATTCCTTCTTTTTCATGTCCCATTTCCTTCCATCTCTCCGCCTCCTTCCCTCATATATTCTATCTCTCTTTCTCCTACCTCTCAACATTTATTGAAGGCCTATTGTGTGCCATCATTGTCAATTCTGAAATAACACTAAAATGTCCCTTACAGTTAAGTTACAGGTAATCTTATTCCCTATTACTTGAGTTTATCCTCTGAGGAAATAGTTTTTAATTTCATTGCTAGAAATTTTGGTACCCTCTGATTTCCCCAGGGGATTGTGTGTTAAGCAAAGTAAAAAAAAATTGTCTTTTTTTTTTTTTGTTTCATCTTAGTGAGTTAGAGGGCTGATATACCTCATTGAAGTTTTCTATTAACATTAAGTTAGTTAATTATGGCAAGCGCAGAGTCGATGTGCTGTGATGATGGAAGAGAAAAAGAACAGCCCATCAGTCAGAAGAGCTTCTAAACGATTTTGCCACAATCTAGAGATATTGAAATTGATGGGTCTCAGCCCATCAACCAACCAAATATAGCACACAGCTCTTACTTAGAATGGGATTTAGAATTTTAAGCATGCTAAAAGCCAAAGGCTCTGAGGTTGGTTGCACCATGTCTCACTTGAACAAATTATTATTTTTCTCTTCCTTCTACCTGCCATACTCATCACTGTCACCAGAACAAACTTGTCTATAGTCATTATTCACCCTATGACACCTTCTTTTCTGAACATTTCATTGCTGACACCTTTGGCTTTGTTCCTGAATAGTATTACATTACCACCTAAGTTATGCGTGGGCCTGATGGGGGATGCTTCCAAGTCCTGGCCTCCACTCTGCACCAGGCTATTCAATGAACCAAGCTATTATCCTATAAATCCTGGAAAACCTGAGAATTTAAGACCAGGGACTCTTGCTGTCCCTGCAATTCACTCTCCTATGGGTAGAGCCAGGTAACTTGGAACAGATGGCAGAGCTTACACCCCATGGAGAGGAGGAGCAGATTTGAATTGTTAACAGAGCTATCTTCAAACAACTGGAAGACATTTTAGAAGAAAGAGATGGAAAACTTCACTCTCCTATAGACCTTTTCATCACCAGTCTCACTCATCCTTCTCTTTCCTCTTCTTCTTGTTACCACTCTTTGTTCATGCAAATAAGTACATAAGAAACTCCCTTAATTGAACTAGGAGTCTCAAGCTGAGCTCAAGGCTGCTGCAAGGAATGATCTGTCACCCTACCATGCTTTCAGGTCAGCAGTGCAGGAGCCCAATAATAGTCATTTTCCAATAAGGTAGGATTTTTAGGATCTCTTTACCAATCTAATCTAAGCCTTCACCTCCATCTTGAAGCTTGTCTTTGTCTTCATCTGCATAACACTTTGTTTCCTTAATAAGAGCTTCAGTAGCCTCCAGCCATTAATTTTTCCAACTTGATTTCTTCTAGCAATATTTCTCTCTTAAAATTACTGTGTATAATTTTCGGTGAATAAAACTGAATATTAAAGGAACACAGAGAGACTTTAGATCCAACAGGATGACAGTATTTCATCCAAAGAGACAGAGGGTGTTAAAATGTTCCATAGTTGTGCACCAAGAAAATTTCTTTCCTCTCACACCTCTCTGAAGCCCAGAGCTGTGTCTAACAGGCTTTCAGTGCCATGTTTAGCGCATATTTACACTGTCACAGCTCCTAGACGAGTATCTTATTTCATCTCAAAACAAAGTCAGCTGGATTGGACCACCTTATCCATCTGAACCTATTAAATATTATTTATTTCCCAGCTGCTAGAGATTCAGGTAATGGTTATTTATGCAGGAATTTGGCAAATGTCAGACAAACCCAGTGATGGTTGTCTGGGTCCTGTTTGCAAAGGATGGCAGCTAAAGCGTCATGTACTTCCCAACCTATTCTCCTAACACTACCCTATCTGAGGTTTGTCTGATCTGGAAGAAAATGATAAAACTGAATGTTGTAGATTCCTGAATGTTTCAGGCTATACAGCATCATTTATATCAATAGTATGAACTGTTCTATAAATTCGGGGTGCAAATATGTTCACAGTTCTTTTGTTTTTCCCATTATTTTTTGCCCTACAGCAAAATGTTCCCATGCACCTATTGGCAGAAAGCCCAGAATCTCTCTCTTGAGGTCCACCATAATACCTTAAGTTGTCAGCAAATGCCAAAGGCTAAGAGTTTTGACGATGGTGGTGATAGAGCGAGTTTATTCTCATACCCATTGCCCAGGGGCCAGGTTGAAGATGTACCCACAAACTCTATGTTAGAGTCAGGGCTTTCCCTGTGTTTCCCTGTTAAGGTTTTCTTGTGTCTCCTTCGATTTGTTTACCTTCTCCTCAGAGACCAGTTTTATATCAAGACATATTGATTGTGAGCAGCTTTGCCATGCTGTCTCACAGTCACAGGTAGCCCTTTTCTTAAATTTTCAGGTGTTCTGCTCAAGCAAATCTTCCTTGAGATAAGAGCAGTCTCTCCAGGAGAGATGTCACTTAAAGCATCACTGTAGATGGTCACCTTTCTATCCCCACCCACCTCAGCACATCACTTACATGTGCTCATTTCTTAGTTCTTGAAGCAAATGTAGGCCTGAAAAACTCCCTAAAGTATCCCAAATGCCCCAAACCTACAAGCTTATAACCTAAAACAAAGAATTCACATTTTTAAAACTATGCCAGAGCTGCCAGGGATTTAGCTCAGTGGTTCCAGCGCCTACCTTGCAAGCTCAAGGTCCCAAGTTCGATCCCCGGTACCAATAAATAAATAAATAAATAAAATAAATCTATGCCAGAGCACCACACACCTAAACCCCAGGTGCCAAATCTCCTCAAGATGCCCATGATTTCTTCTGTAAGGCCTTTTCAGTGCTTGCAGCTGCCAGCAGCTAGGAGACCACTCAGATATCCCTGTGGTCAGCCAATCACTCAACAGCAATGAGACCTAGGTTCCTGCCATCAGGCCAAATGGAATATCGGGCAGTGGCAGGCAGCCACATTGCAGGTTCAGAAGAGTCAGCTCTTTGAGTTTGTCACCATGGAGGTCTCCTAGTGCTTGAAAAGCTAGGTGAAAAGTTTTAATCTAAGAGCTCTGTCCCAAACCAGTACTTTCTTCTGGCAGCCAAGCTGCTCATTCTAAGTCCAGGCCACCAGCCCCAACTTCATCCCCTTTTGCAATTGTCTCCTCTCAGGCATTCTGATGTCCTGTTCTTCACTCAAGCCTTAGGCTAGAGGACTGGTCTACCTACATCATAAATATATTTGTGTATATTTGTGTATATTGTTATATTTCCATTCTCAGAAAAAAAAGGAGAAGATGCAATATAGTTTTCCCCAGGTGGCTTTTAATTCTTATTTCTGATGGCAAACAGAGAAGGATGGAAATGGGGAATTACCTTTCTGTCTGACAACAGCCAAATCCCATACTATACAAAATCCTCTTCCCAGCCACAGTTGAGCTTCAAATCTTGCCAAGCCAAAATTAAAAATCTTTTACATCCATGCATGGTGACTATATCATTAACATTAGTTTCATATTGCTGCTATAACACATTGCCCCAATTTTTGTGGCTTAGATCAATACCAAGAACTTAGAATAAGAATTTAGAACTTACTATCTTACAGTTCTGCAGGTTACATGTTCAAATCAGTGTCACTGACGTTCCACATCAAGGTCTTTGGGGCTGTTTTCTTCTGGAGACTCTGTGAGGAGAGTTATTTCCTACTCTTTTTCAGTATCCAGAGGCTGCCCCATTCTTGGCTTATGACTCCTTCCTCACGTCCCTCCACCCTCTTCTTCCTGTCCTCACATCTCCTACTGCTCACTCTGATGGCTTGCCACTTATGAAGACACTTGTGATTACATCAGGCCCACCCAGATAATCCAGGGTAATCTTCTATTTCAAACCCTTAACTTAGTCACATTTTCAATGACACTTTTGCCCTATAAGGTGACATATAAGGAAACATATTCACACATAAGTTAACATATTCACAAGTCCCAGAGATTAGGACATGGACCTCTTGGAAATGGGGACATTATCAGTCTACTACACTCATTATATCTTTTTTTTTTTGGTACCAGGAATTGAACACTGGACCTTGCGCTTGCGAAGCAGGTGGCAGAACCACTGAGCTAAATTCCCGGCCCATCCTATCTTTAAAAAAATGATTTGAGCCAGGTGTGGTAGTACACATCTGTAATCTTAGCATTCAGGAGTCTAAGGCAGTAGAATCGCTGAGAGTTCAAGGCCAGCCTGAGCTACACAGAGAGACACTACTAAAAAGAAAAAAAAAAAAAGAAATAATAATAAATGCTTTTAGTTAAATTATGTTATGTAAATTCTAAAACAACCTAGAGAACAGGCTATTGTCATTTCTGACTTATGAAAGAGAAAACTATATAGGATAAGGCTGTGCTAGCCAATAAGGTAGCAAACAGTCACATATAACTTTTGAATACTTGAAAGGCAGAAAGTGAAATGCAGAAAGTGAAAATTCATAATGGATTTTGACATCTTACACAGAAGAATGTAAAATATCTCATTAATAATTTTTAAAATATTAATTATATGTTGAAATAATTATATTTTGGAATGTTAAGTAAAATGTAACTACTAGCTGAGCATGGTGGTGCATACTTATAATCCTAGCACTCAGGAAGATTGAAGCAAGAGGATCTCAAGTTCAAAGTCAACTTGGGCTACAAAGTGAGGCCCCGTCTCAAAAAACAAAAATGAACAAATTAAAAGTGACTACTACAAAATTAAAACTGGACATGCAACCTGTACCATATTTCTATTGAGCACCACTGGCTAAGGCCATATATTTAATAAATGGCCAACTTCTCTTCTCACCCCTCTTCTAGTGTCCTATGTTCACGGAATACTAGAAAATAGGCTTTGGAGTCTAAAAGCCCTGAATTCTCCCATTTATGAGAAATGTTTATTAATGTCTCTTAGCCTTAGTTTTCCAAATCTGTTTGTCTTTTTTTTGGTAGTGGAGATCGAACTCAGGACCTTTCGCTTGTGAGATAGGTGCGGTGCCACTGAACTAAATCGCTGGCCCTGTTTTTCAAATCTGAAAAGGAGGATAAGACTTATCCAATAGGATTATTGCAAATATCAAGTTGACAACTTTTGTAGACAACCCAGCCTAGGAACTGAAATTGGTGACAAATGATAATTTACTTTCATATCTCATCTTTTTTCTATAAAACAATCATCATATACAAATATGTAAATAAGTTTAAAGGTTACCAATTACAAGAAAATGTCACACTCATAGAAAATGTTTTCACCTACATTGAATCAGGAAAATCTATTAATTTTACAACAAATCTTTAGTTTTAATTTTAAGTACCCACTGTATGGTAGCTCTCTACAATATATCTTGTTAGTTTACACCATGAATGCAGAAGGAACAGCTCCTGTAAATACCAAGAAGGAAGTCAAACTCTTCTGGGACCAATTGTGCTAAGGGTAGACACTTATCTTAATTTGTTAGAAGTTTGTCTTGGGTGAAATGTGGCAAACTCATGGTAAAATCTTTGAGCTGTGAGTTCTCCATTTGTAACCTAGGTGTAGAATTGTTGCATACTACTCTGCTTAGAAAATGTCAGTGTTTTCCTTGCCACTATGTTTGGCAAAGTGCATTTGGCAGGAAAAAATTTCAGAAAATTCTGGATTAAAAAGAATATGCTGTTTTGCATATGGGAATGTTTATTGTACCTCACCAGAGACCATGATGGAGTGTGCAGATTCCCAACATTATTTGGCTTCCTAAAACTAGCTGAACATGGAGTCATTGTGGAAGTTGTATGGAATTCATACTCCAGGAAACATTCTGCCAGGAACGTGATATATCTAAATGGAGTCTGTGTGCTCTCCTTCCCTTCCCTTCCCTTCCCTTCCCTTCTCTCCTTCCTGTCCCCTCCCCTCTCCTCTTCTCTCCCCCTGCCCATCCTCAGTTCTCAAGTCAGGATCTACATCTTACGTAGTTGTTTGTGTGGGCCTCAAGCGCTAGGAGTTCTAGTATCCCCTTCTGTAATTGGTTGGATTGTTCTTTAACCCTGACATGCTTTTGTGACTGTGAATACATTCTTTTGGGGACCTCTTTTCTGCCTATTTACTGATTTACAAAATAATCAAATTCCCAGAAGAGAAATAACTGGATGCAAAGCATAGGATTGAATTATCTTCATAACAGATAAATTCATTTTAGAATTTAATAATAGGAGGAACATCCTTTAAATTGGTATAATTAATTTTGGAGTTTAGGAAGGCTATCTCAGTAATGATAGCTCTTTTTTTAAATCTTAGCTTCCAGGGTGCTGATAGATATGTTTTGGAATCAACTTCAGCAATTTTTTTAATCCTAAATATTTATGACACAGCCATTGTCTACCTAATAGTTTGCTCTTATTCTCTTGCTGTCTTTTAGTGTTTCTTCAATACTTTTGTCTTTTATGTGTGTGTGTGAGTCATTTAAAATACTCCAGAGTGGTAGATAAAATCAAAATAATAAGTAAATAAATTGCACATAATTTTTATATTACCATTCTAAGAATTTGATAGAGTTTTTTTAGAGATGAGGAGAATGAAATGCCATAGAAAAGGAGAAGGTAAAGATTGAGAGAAACAGAGTAAAAGTAACAAAAAAAGCAGGAAGCAATAATCTACTGTACACAGTTCGCTTAGAATGGATTGGGATTGGCACCCACACTGGACACTGAGCAGATCTCCTACCATTGCTTGAAAGGAATTGTTAGTAAGTTTGTAGCAGAAAGAAAGAGATACCATCTTAGCAGCTGGTTTTAATTTAAGGAGAAAAAGAATCAAGACTAGCTCTATACACAATTTTTTAAATGTATGAATGTTTCTTGCTGGCTTGTTTGGGGGAGTATTTTTTTTCTATTTCCTCATTTCACTCTGTGTTTTCTTCTTAGGCTTGTCATTTCTAACACCCTAGAGAACATGACCACAAGTGTGCTCAGCAGAAACGCCCTCTCTGAGCCCATCAGTGCCCACACTGCCTTCTGTGCCCAAATCCCCTTCTCTGCCTTGCAATTCCCAGACCAGAATGAATTGGCTGGAAGGCAAATACCTCTGATGTCCCTTCAATGACTTCAGCTGCCAGGCTGGGCTGTTGCCAGTCAATAAACTGGATGTCAGGCTCAGCTGTTTCAGCTGGAGAGACTTGATCCTTTTTAAATAAAATCTGTTGTGGCGAATGGTACAAGGCTCCCGGGTACTGTGACAGGGAAGGGTCACACTAGGAGAGAAAAACCAGGTCCCCATCAGAGAGGAATTCTGGCAGCTCTAGACTTCATGAAGGGCAGAAAGAGGTCTCAGAAGACAAGTTTAGGTGAAAAATATTGCAATAAAGTTTAAAATATTTTTTAAGCTAACAAGCCAACTGGCTTTGTAGTATAGTCATAATATTATAAAACTGAAATGATACCACCGTAATCAAATTCAGGTTATTAAGTGACAGTCTGTGAAACACCTTGAAATTGGATGCAGCATTGTGTGGGTATGTGCAAATGTTCATTCTCCTGGAAAAAAAAGGATTCATATTTTCATCAAATTTTCCAAGAGGTCAACAATGAAAAAAGATTTGGAACTTCTCACTTATCTAATCCAATGCCCTCATTTCCTTGAGACCATCCAATCATAACTAACTCAAGTTACTGTGTTAATTCCGAGGTGCCAGGTAAGGGATTAGGGAAGATCAATCACAAGAAAGGCACTTTTCTGAGGAGATTTTTTTTGAAAGTCTTATAGCTTGCAGGGCTGAAAAAATATTCTAAAAGGACAAGATGGCCTCCACCAGCTAGAACTCTACACAAGTTTTTGGTTAAAATATTTTAGGTATGATCTTTTCCTCTGATCATTGTATGTTTAGGAGTATAAACTTCTCCACAGATGCCGCAATATTTACAACATAGAAAACTGCAAGTAGGAGATTCTTGTATAAGCTAAAAAATGGCTGCATTTGTTTCAAATCCTCCACTCACCAGGAACACATGGAGGACACAACACCAGGCAATTAGTTCCTTGACTTCCATACACCAGCAAACATCATGGACACTCGCAGCCATCTACTTCCAAGGCCGTATTCCTAGATCTGGGCAAAATCCAGAATTTCTTCATTTCTTGTTTTTAATTTTTGTTTGTTTGCTTTTTGAGACAGGATCTCATTACACAATTCAGACTAGCCTCAAACTTGCAGCGATCCTCCTACCTCAGCTTTCTGAGTGCTGGAATTACAAGCATGTACCACCACCCTCAGCTTCTGCATTTCTGAAAGCTCTCATTCATTCAAAATTCCTGTCCCCTGGCAACTTTCATTTGCTCATTGTTACCTCTACATCTGTTAGGTGACAACTTTGACACCCACTTCCCTGACACATCTATTTTCCCCACATGCCACAGCTCATACCCCTGTATTCATTGCTTTCTCTTTCCTCAACCCTGTGGTCTCATTTCCTGTCCTAGCTAGGCATCTGGCCTGATAGCATTCTACTGTTATAATCTCTGCTTCTAGGCCCAGGCCACAGGCGGCCTCCAACTTCTGCACAGTCCTCAAGAACAGCTGACAGAGCACCTGCTCCTCTCTCCCCTCTCCACAGCAGCTGTATCAGACCTCCGATCCTCAGGTCTCCAACTCTTCAACCCCATCTCTGGGCCCCACATTCAGCAGATAACCTTGTCTCTATACAAAGTTCATCAGATAGGAAATTTATTAACTTCTTGGGTCATAACTAGAGGTTTTCTTTCCCTTCTGACCCAGAGGAAGAGATATTTCTCCTTCTGTTTAAGGCTAATCCTTTTTCCTTTACTTTCCAGCATTATCAGTCTCTCTTTCTCTGCTTCTTAACTATTTCTCCAGTCTTAAAAAAATTCTACCCTAGACAGGGCAGTAATGATCTTCAACAAATAGCAAGTTGCCACCCCCAAAGTGAGGTGGCCTCATACTCTGTGCCTCCTAATGTAGTCATATAATTGGAAGTAGAGTCACTTTTGTGGTGTTCTTATAAGACAACCTATGACCTGAAATTTATGTCAAGGAAATGGTCAGATAAACTTGGGATGTGGAATGTTCTACTAGACAACTAACTTAGACTCTTCAAAAGGTTTGATTTCAAGAAAAATAGAAAGAAGCATTGGTGGAAACTAAAGAGTCGTAATTGCTTAATGCAACATCTGGAACTTGATTGAATCCTGGGTCAAAAAGAAAAAATAATGCCAGAAGACAAATCCAGGATAATAGAGGAGATATGATTATAAATTGTATGTTAGAGGAAGCTATCAAATTTATGTTGATTGTCTTATATCTGGAACAGAGTATTCTTGATGTTGGGAGATATGTAATGAAGTATCTGGTGTGAAATACCAACTGGACTAATTTGGATGCTTTGAGAAAAATATCTCGGCTGGGTGTGGTGGCACATCCCTATAATCCTAGCACTTGGGAGTCTGAGGCAGGAGGATCTCTGGGAGTTCAAGGCCAGTCTGAACTACAGAGTGAGATCTTGAATTAGGGGAAGATGTATATTAAGGTTCATCATTCCAACTTTTCTGTAGATTTGAACACTTTCTTTTAAAATTTAATTTATATTTAACTTTTATTTTTAATAGTACTTGTTTTCTGGGGGTTTTTTTGTTTGTTTGTTTGTTTGTTTTGGTACCGGGGATCAAACTTGGGTCCTTGCACTTAACTAGTACTTGTTTTCAATACATAATGATAACATTTATTGTAGGGAGACAGTACCTGTATGTAACACATCTTTTTTTGTTGCCAGCCTCAGATTTATTTATTTTTAAGTCTTCACCATGTTAACTATCATAAACAACAGGTTAAGAGACAGATTAACAGACCAAAATCATATAAAACAATTATATTAAATTAACTGTTTTAGATACATTGGCCATGCTGGATTACAGTAACTTTTCTCTCTCTTTTTTTCCCTATGCTCTAGCTTTTATTTTTCCCTTTATATACTGGATACCTCATATAAGAGAAACCACATACTATTTAACCTTATATGTCTGGTATACCTCTCTTAACATTATGGTTTCAGGGTGCATCCATTTTCCTACAAATGACTGAAGTTTATTCTTCTTTACGGCACAGTAGTAGTCCATTATGTGTAAATTTTTGAAGAATTTCCATACTGATTTTCATAGTAGTTGTGCCAATTTACAGTCTCATCAACAATGACGAAGGGCTTCTTTTTTTCCCCTGCAGCCTATTCAGAATTTTATTATTTGATTTCTTTATGATACCCATTTTTTCTAGAGTGAAGTGGAATCTCGGTGTTGTTTTAATTTCCATTTCTCAATTGGCCAGCAATGTTAAATATTGTTCACTTATTGGCCATTTGTACTTCTTCTGAGAAGTATCTATTCATTTCAGATGCTCATTTTTGACTGGGTCTTTAAATATGGTGGGGTCTAATGTTTTGGGGTTTTTATATATTCTATTATTAGTCCTTTGTCTGAGGAGTAGCTGGCAATTTTTTTTGCATTCCATATGTTATCTCCTCATGCTGTTGGTGATTTCCTTTGCTCCACAGAAGCTTTTTGATTTGGGGTGATCCCATTTGTTGGTGTTATCTCTTGTGCAACCAGGGTTTTGTTCAGAAAGTCTCTGCCTACACCTACGTCTTTCAGAGTTTCACCGATTTTGTCTAGCAGCAGATTAAATGCTTCTGTTTTAATATTTAGATCATTTCTTGTTCACTTTTCATTCTAATATAGTCTGGTCTCTTCCCACTACACCACTGAAATTGCTCTCCCTGAGGTCAACTATAACGCCCTTATTGCTAAACCCAAAGCATAAATACCTTTGATCTATCTTATGGTTCATTAAATCACTCTTCAACTATATCCAATTTAATGCTAAGCTTAGCCAATGAATCTTACATTTCAGTTGTGCTTTAGTTTCCAGAAGTTGTTTTCATTTCCAGAAGTGCAAATCTGCTCTGCTGCTTTTTGTAGTTTACTACTCTCTGCAGGGATACTTTTATGGATAAATGCAATGTAGTTTTACTTTCTAAGATATTTTAATAGTTTCATTAAGTATAATTGATATAAAAGAAACACTACTTGTTTGAAATATATAATTTGAGGGCTGGGGATTCAGCTCAGTGGCACCGCACCTACCTCCCAAAAACAAGGTTCTGAGTTTGGTCCCCAGTACTGAAAAAAAGAAAGTAAGATAGAACTATGAAATATATAATTTGAAAAACATTTTACATTATATCCACATCCATGAAACCATCCCCACAATCAAGATAATGAACACATCCATTATCCCCAAAAGCTTCCTATATTCTCTCCCAGCCTCTTGTGCCACCTCCACCATTTCCCAGGCAATAACAGGTCTGCTTTCTCTCACTATAGATTGGTTTGAATTTTCTACTACTTTAAATAATAAAATCAAACTTGCTGTTATCCTCCTGCTTCAGCCTCCTGAACGCTGGGATTGTAGGCACGTGCCACCACACCTGGGTTAGACACACATTTTTATTTTGCCATTTTATATTCCCAGAGTTCCAGTTATTCCATATCCTCTCCAACAGTTGACATGAGCAGTCTTCTAATTTCAGCCATCAGAGGTGGGCAATAGACATTAGTTAGGTGTGCATTATAATTTTAATTTGCATTTCACTAATGACTGCTGATCAGCATTTTTTTCATTTGTTTATTTCATATCTATGTATCTTCTTTGGCATAATGATTTCTCAAATATTTTGACCATTTTTCAATATAATTGTTTGGTTTCTTACTGAGTTTTGAGAATTCTTTATATACTTTGGATTTAAGTTCTTTATCAAATATGTGGATTTTCAAATATTTTCTCCCAATATGTGGTTTATCTTTTCATTTTCTTAATAGTCCCTTGTAGATGGATCTCTTGCAATAGAGAAATGGTCCAAGGGGAAAAGCATGAGGGGAGAAGAGGAGGGGAAGAAGAAATGAGAGGAATAATGATGTGTATGTCCAGGAACCTAATAAGCCCAATTAATGTAAACACTATATGCCATAACATGATTAAGACAAATAATATCAACAAATATGAAGAAAGGGGATGGAAAAACATGAGGAGGGGAGAGGGAGGAAGGGCAAGGAGATTAAAAAAATAAACAAACTTTAATATGTACATATGACCACTCTCCAAGATGATTGTAAACTGCATGAATTGAAAACATGTACTAATAAAATTAAAAACTAAAATTTTTTAAAGTTCCTTTTAATGTTCTTGATTTTGATGGAACCCAATGTAGCCATTTTTTTCCTTTATGAATTGTATTTTTGTTACTGTACCTAAGAAATCTTGAAGGACACATATATTTTCTTTTATGTTTCTAGAAATTTTACAGCTTTAGGTTTTATCATTAGATCTAAAATCCATATTACGTTTACTTTTATATGAAGTAAAGTATGAAACAAAATTTATCTTTTGCATGTAGTTGTCCAATTGTTCCTGTATCATTGTTGAAGATTGGATTGCTTTTTTACCTTTGTGGAAAATCAATTGGCAATGTATGTGTTTATATATTTCTGGACTCTCTGTTCTGTTTCACTGATCTATTATTCTATCTTTCTGTCAATACCACGCTGTCTTAATTACTGCATCTTTATAGTAAATCTTGAAATCAGGTAGTGTAAGTTCAAAATTCAACACATTATCTTTTCTTTTTTTTTTACACATTATCTTTTCAACCTACTCTTATTCCTATATTTTTAAAATCTCATTGAATGGTGGTACTATCATTCATGCCAAAAACCAGAACATCATCTTGGAATCTTGGGCTTTTTCCTCAATTTCAACATTTCATCAATTACTGGTGCTTCTCTCCACACTTACTGTGGCTCCAGACTACTTTTATTTTTAGGCACATGTTCACTGTCTCCTTCCTGTCTCTTCTCCCCAGTTCCCTTTTCCTCCTTTTCCTTCCCCTCCTACTCCTCTCTTCTTTTCTCCTCTCCTTTCTTCCCCTTCCCTTTTCCTCTACCTCTTCCCTCTTTTCTCATCCTCATTTTTCTTTCTTCTTTCTCTCTTCTTCCCGCCTTCAGCTTTAAAGTTCATGAAGATGGAGCTCATTTCCACCTTGCCAACATTTTATCTCATCCCCTTTCATGGGGCTGAATAAATACTGGTTGTGTGGACATTAAATTAATGCATTAACTTGTCACCTGGATTTCTGTAACATATATAAACCAGTCCAACTCTTGGCTCATCCATAATATCCTCAACAGCGCAGTTGAATAATTTTTTAAAGTTAATCTGATAAAATATATTTTCTTTTAAAAACTTTTTCAATGGATCTTCATTCTCCTTCATTCCACAGATTCCTTCAATTAATTCCCATCACTGTTTGTGACCTAGCCCATACTTAGTTCTTAATCCACAACTCTTTTCATATTCATCCTCAACCTTGGCTCACATCCTGTCTTGGCTTTTGGTCTTCCTGCATACTATTTACCTATTTTGACAAATATTTTACCCCCTACTTCCTTACCGTTTAACAGGTTAATTCCTATTCCTCCTTCATACATCAGCTAAGATGTTTTCTCTGAATTTACACCTGGGTTAAATGTTTTTCCTATTTGTTCCCAGAGTACCAGGTATTTTCACTTATCACAATATATTACAGTTATATCTGTGGAAGATATATCTATGGAAGGTCCTGTGGAAGAAGGAAATAGGACCATTCACTGATAATTATCTCTCTAGCATCTAGTCGCACATAGTGAATGCTTAATAAATATTGCATAATCTGACAAACATGCCCTTTAGCACTATCTCAAATTCATTATTCAACGTTAACAGATTTTAAACTCTTTTATGCAACTCAATATATTTGAAAGTTTCATTTTGATGAATATATGGAGTAACTTTTAAAGAAATCAAAGTGTATCAGTACTTCTACAACTTCAGTATCCACAGAATCAATTGGAGAACTTCCTTGAATTCCAGGCTCTTGGACCCTGTTTTGAGAGTTTCTGATGCTTTATATCTGGGAAAGGTCAAGGTACCTACAATTTTAATAAGCATTTGATTAATCAAGGCAGCCTATTTGCCAACCCCTAAACCTCAGATGGTTACCATAATAAAAGGTTCATTTCTTGCTCATATCCTGATCAAAATGGGTTTGTGGTTTTCACTGCAGAGATTTGGGGACCTGAACGAAATCTTACATTTCATAGTTCTGTCATCTTTTAGGGATTTGGAGTCATCCATGGAAAAATCCCTGTCTCCAGCTATAAACAAGATTACAATGTGGATAGCATGTGAGAGGTTTGAAGGTTTTTACATGCTATTGTGTCAGCAAGCGTAATGCGTCCAGAGCCAAACTCAACCGAGAAGTCACACCTAACTGTAAACAGGGGAGGGGAAGTAGTCTCACATGCAGGTTGAGCAGAACATACTTGGATATTGGTGAGCACTAATGTAGTTTCAGATGCACTAACCTTTGGAAAACACTGTAGTTTATAAAACTCAGTTCTTTTCCTACAAATTCTAAACATTACCATTTAACAATAATAATAATATAAAAGAGTGAATCTTTGTGTTGATTCAGCTTCTAACATGTGGAATTTATTTCCCCTTTCTTCTGCACTGGAAAAAGACAGCCAAATACAAAGCCTAGGAAATGACTGTTCTAAGTCGCTGAGGAACCTTTGAAGGGAAGAATGGAGAAACAATTTTTTTGTTTTATTTTTTGAGACAGGGTCTCGTTATGTAGTTCAAGCTGGCTTTGCACTAACTATGTAGCCCAAGCTGGCCTTGAACTCGCAGTGATCCTCCTGCCTCAGCCTCCTGAGTGCTAGGATTACAGGCATGTGCCACAACTCCAGGCTCTGGTCATGTAATTCCTCTTTAATACTTATTTTAAAGTCAATTAACATATCAGGTAGGTCATGTTTGTGATCTACAGGCTTTTTTTTAAACAAAAAGTTGTTTTCATAGCTTCCATCAAGTACTGGCTACTGCTTCAACTTAAAGAATCATTTTGGTTTCTCTCTTTACCCAGCTTCCGCTAAAGTAGTTCCTTGGAAGTTTTAGGTCTTACCATGAATTCTTTCCATGCAGCAGAACAAGGCAGAAAGTATGAGCAGGTAAGGCATTTCAGCTTTTCAGAAAAAAACCTCTTGATAATTAATTCTATTTCTAGGTCTCTCTTCACTTGAGAGCTTTTACATCTTTGTGTTTTATTTTCCTTTTATGTGAGAGCTCACTCCAAGTTATAATCATTTGATCTATATTTTATTTTGCACATAAATGATTTTTCTTAGTAACTTCTCCGCAACTTACAATTTTTATAAACTGCCTTCTTAAGTAAACTGCTCTCTGAGGAAGATTACATAGGAAAGTAGTTTGTAAAGATTATGTGTTGAAAGGAGTCCTCATAAAAACTATCATGTGCAAATATTGTTTTGGTCTACAGAATTCACATTAGGAAAAGCATTTTAATACCCCCCCAAAAAAACTGTTTAAAAGAAATTTTAAGCTTTTTTCAGGACTCAAGGACTGTGGTAATTACTTGGATTATTTGGATGATTTGAAGTGGGGGCAGAGAAAAGTGTGGCTTCAGCTTTTAACATCCAGAATCCATCTTCACCTTCATTTTCTGCACTGGAGAAAGAGAACTGTAGATGAAACCTAAGAGACAATTATCTTAAGTTGTTGAAGAATCAATGAGAGGAAAAGAGAAAACAATTTGAAATCCACTGGTGAAGTTTCCAATCAACTCATTATGCCATCACAAGTTTTCAAATTCCACTTCAAACAATCACTCTATCGGTTTCCCACTCTCTGCCTCAATTTTCCCACTTTATGGCCAGTAAGCTTCACACTTGTCTATCAATTAAAAGAATCAGAGGTCAGAGGAATTGTACAAAATCTGCAATTCTCTTTGAATTCTGGTTTTTAAAACAGTAAAATGAAAGATTGATGAACATGTTGTTAGCAAGATGAAGCTCTGTCTCCATTTATTAAAGGAATCCTTCTCACTCCCAGACCTTTCTCAAATGGCCAGGGAGAAGGGTCAAGAAGAGACTCAGCTTCCTTCCAGGCAAGCAAATGTTAGCTCTTATAATGCAATCTAAAGTTCAAAGGATAAGCAGGTGGAACACATCTGAGACACAGTGGCAAGGGCTCTGTACATATTTCCAGGAATCAAATTCCCTTAAGCCCTCAAGAGGACAAGAGTGTGGTGAGATGTTTTCTCTCTCTCCCTCCCTCCCTCTCACAGCTTGGCTCACTTTCTCACTGCCATTCCAAACACTGGCAGATAAAAGTCTTGGGAGTGTTTCAGTTTAATATTTTCACAGCTCTGACTCTTTGGACCACACTAGATCTTGATGCCAAGGGCTTTGTGTTCTGATTTTGGCTACATGGAGTGGATTCTGAAGGGCATTCAATGAATTCTGGATGGTAGAAATTGCTCTGACCTCTGAAGTCTATCCCCTCACCCAACACTGATCCTGAGGTCCTAGAGCTGAACTTCCTCTGTCTGTAGGTTCTCACTGAAAACCTTGGACGATACTTTCTTCACTATGGTTGTACACATGATGGCAAGAAAACAAGAGGCTTTGAATATCTTACACAACAAGAATTTTATGCTAGGATATATATTTTTTTCCCATTAATTTGATTTTTTAAAAAATCCTCATAGAGAACTCTTTTTTTGCCCATAAAACAATGTAAATTTGTTCTTTCAGTTCTATAATTTAGAAATTCAAATGAGGTCTTATAGGCTCATATTAAGGTGTTGGCCAGGTGATGTTCCTTCTTGGGGCAATAGGGGGAATTGACCAGCAGGGCACTACATGCCTTGGCTCATGGCCCTTTTCTTTTTCTTTTTTTTTTTGTTTAAATTCTTTTATTGGTACATTTTAGATATACATTATGTTTACATTTATCATTGGGTGCTTGTACCTGTACATGATGTATCTTGGTTCTTATTTTTTC
>NW_004624783.1:3177514-3190756 GCF_000247695.1 Heterocephalus glaber | reverse complement strand
ATTTATATATATATAAATATATTTATTAGAAAATGAGAAACCTGGGCAAAGTGGTGTGTGCCTGTAATCCCAGCTCTCAGGAGACTGAGGCAAGAGGATTGCTACAATTTCAAGGCCGCCCTAAACTACATAGTGAGTCACTGTCTCAAAAAACAAAAAAACCCAATTTTTAAAAAATAAAACAAGAAATACTAAAGCTAAATGATCTAGTCATTCTCCACAGTAATCTTGGAAAAGAACAAAAAAGTATAAGGGAAATACAAAAATAAAAGTAGAAATAGATGAAACAGAAAATAGAGTAGAATTGATCAATATAAACAAAAATGAATTATTTTAAAACAATACAAAAAACCTTTTCTTTATTTGTTAATCTTATAAAGAGTAAAGAGAAAAAAGGAAAATAAACTTCAGAAAGAAGACAGTGAACAAACCAAATTTCAGTGGTAGTTTTAAAAGTTACAAGAGATTATGTAAATTTTATAGCATTTAGTTTAAAAATATAGATTGAATGGATGATTTTTCAGAAAAATATAAATTTCCCATATTTGTTTTTTTGGGGGTTTTTTTGGTACCGGGGATTGAACTCAGGTCCTTGTGCTTGCGCAGCAGGCGGCGAGACCACTGAGCTAAATCCTCAGCCCTAAATTTCCCATATTGATTTAAGGAGATATAAGAGGTCAAAAATGGAATAATTCAATATCTATAAAAGTATTTTAATAGGTAATCAAATATCTATCCTTTAAACAGCTTAGTCACAATTTATAGGCAAGTTCTACCAAACTTTCAAGAAATAGATAATTCATATTTTATATATTATTTCAGCAATAGAAAAAGATTTAAAGCCCTACAACGTGTTATACAGACATGGGTAGGACAAGAAAAATTACATGTCCATGAATGCAAATAAATACCCTAAATAATATATTATAAAATAAATGTATAATCCCACTGCATAGCCAAGTAGAATTTAATTCCATGAATGGAAGGCTATTACAGTGTCAAAAAATCTTTTCTTATAATTTTCTACACTAACAAATGAAGTCAATACTGATCTATGCTTTAAAATTTGCTCAAAGTCAACTCCTGGTTCAGATTAACATAAAAAACCTTCATACTAAAATTTTGAAGAAAGAAAACACCCTTAATTTGACAAAGGATATCTGCCATAAGTTCTGCACAGATGATAGAACTTCAGATGGAACATTAGAAATATCCCCACCTTCATCAGGACAAGTGTCAGCTAAGCTCTACACTGTTGTTCTGGAGCTTTCAGCCAACATGCAATTTGTTATTTTAAGAAGAAGCACTGGGTCATAGGATATGTGCATTCTTTTTTTTTTTTTTTTCCAGTGCTGGGGATTGAACTCAGAACCTTGCACTTGAGAGGCAGGCACATTGCCACTGAGCTAAATCCCCTGCCCACATTCTTGATAGATACTCTAATTTCGTAGTAATATGTCAAATCTGTTTTCACTATTAGGGATATATATTCACTCCTGAGCCAAATGATGTATCATAATTACATTTATTTTCTTGCTCATTTTTTGTTTTACCTGGAATTTAAAATATACTCACATTTTCATTTACTTAGAAGTGCTTTTCCACAGTCAAACTTTTCAAGAAATTGATCCATTCTAATTTTTATCTTGCAGAAATATTCTCCTCAGAACCCCTCCTTCCTGCTTGAATCTGGACCCCCTCTAGTTCAATTCCTCCAGAAAATGAATCTCTCACCCTCTGCACAACTGGGGAACATCTGGTAAAAATTTTTTTCCCATATTGTGGGTTGTCTCTTCTCTCTGTTGGTTTCTCTTGCTGTGCAGAAGCTTTTTAATAAGATGAGATCCCAGTTGTTGATTCGTTGTGCTAGTTCACATGCAACTGAGGTTTTGTTCATGAAATCTTTTCCTATGCCACTGTCTTCAAGAGTTCTACCTAACCTCTCTTCCAGCCAGTTTAGTGTTTCTATTTTAATATTTAGATCTTTGATCCATTTCGAATTTAGTTTAGTGCATGGTGAGAGACATAGGTCTAGTTTTAATCTTTGACAAGTTGAAACCCAATTTTTCCAGCACCATTTATTAAAAAGGCTATCTTTCCACCAGTGAGGGTGTTTGACTCCTTTGTCAAAGATGAGGTGGTTCATTATGTCTGGAGTTGTTTCCACATTTTCTAATCTGTTCCACTGATCCTCGGGTCTGTTTCTTTGCCAGTACCATGCTGTGCACAACTGGATGAGAGTGTCCCAGATTTGAAGAAGAGGTGGGGATATGGGTGTTGCTGTAGAATCTTTTAAATAATCTTCCTGTTTTCTAATGCTTTGCTTCTTCACTGCCTTCCAAAGAACATGGTGGTTCCAATTCTTGGCTTTCCTAATGATTACAAAGTCATTTATTATTCCTCACCTACTTTTCCACCTTCATAGAGTCTTGCTTAGAGTTATAAATGACAAGATAGAGTTGGTTGTTCTGTTCTCTGTTCTTATTTTGGGTGATTCTCAAGAGAAGAGGGGCACATTATTCATGTCCCAAGAAGAAACCCATTGCATACTAAACTTAGAATGATTTCAGTAGTTTTCAATCAATGAACTATTTACAAAGATATGAGCTGCATGTAGAGTAGCACAGAGTACCATAGAGTACTGCAGTGCCAGAAGTTTAGCAGAGTTGTCACCTAGCTTCCAGCCTGAAAGGGAAAAGAGAGAAAGGCAACTGGAAATGAGAGAAAGACAAAAAGAGGAAGCCATTTTGAGAGAGTAGCACTGAGTTTTGAGGGACGTGAGTCTAGAGGGAGGCAAAGGACCTCATCAACCTTCCTCACTGTCTTTCTTCTTATCTCCTAAGAGTGATGGAAAATGGAATTCAACCAGGGGCCAAGGGGCAAGGAAGCTCACTAATTGCTCTATGCATATATACTGTTGTGGTTTGTCCCCCAAAGTTTCCTAAGCTGAAAGCCTGGGTCCCAATTAACAGTATTGAGGTGGTGGAAACTTTAGGAGGTGAGGCCTCATGGGACATGATAAGATCATGGAAGCAATACCTCCAAAAGGGATTAATGCCCATTCCACAGGAGTGGGTTATCTCTTGTGTGACTGGATTAGTTCTCTTGGGAGCAGGTTGTTATAAATCCAAGGCCAACCATGCACTTGATCTCTTCTGCATGTGACTTGTTCCCTGATTCTGCCAGGAAGGCTTCACTAGGATGCCTGTACCATGCTGTTTGGATCCTCCAGCCACCAGAATCATGAACTAAATACACTTCTTTTTAAAGTAAATTATCAAGCCTCAAATATTTTGTTACAGCAACACAAAGTAGACTAAGACTCGTTAATCTTCAGGCAGAAATAAGGTAGAGAGATAAGGAGAGTGGTTCTGGAGTGTCAAATAGAAGCTATCTGACACCATGACAGAAATCTCTTCTGCAACAATATTAAAGCTGGAAGTTTGATCTCTTGGCTTTTAATGTTATCTCTCATTTGACACCTAAGTTGATGTTATTACGGCCTAAATTTATATCTCAAGCTAGAATTCTCCTTTAAATTCTAGATTTGTAGCTCCAAAAACTTACCTAATAGCTTCACTTGTATAACTGACACTTGAACATAAAATATTCAAAGCAGAATTCTTGTTTTGTTTTGTTTTGTTTTCAGTACCAGGGATCAAACTCAGGACCTTGCACTTGCCAGGCAGGGCCAGCACCACTGAGCTAAATCCCTGGCAGAACTCTTGGTTTTTACCACCAAATGTGTACTTTTTCCTCAATTACTCATGTCAAAAACCCAAGAGTCACCATTGCTTTTGCTTTTTCTCTCATTTCTTATTTTTACTACTGTTGATTCTACCTTTGAAATAATTTTAGATCATGTCACTTGCAATTTCTGCTACTGCCATCCTAGCCTGAGTTCCCAACATATTTTGGCTCCAATTAAAAATTTTAATTATCTTCTTATTTTGTCCCTTTCAAGTCTTATTCTCCCCAAACTTATTTTCCACACAATAGTCAAAGCAAACTTTAGAAGCTAAATATGTAAGCCATGTGACATTTCCATGCTAAAATTTCTAGATATCCAATACTTACAGAGTAAGATTCTTGAATAAAATTTTGGATTTAAAAAATAAAATTCTAACTACCCATGATGTTTTTTGGGTTTTTTTGGTACCAGGGATCAAACTCGGGTCCTTGAGCTTGCGCAGCAGGCATTGAAACCACTAAGCTAAATCCCCGCCCCGTACCCATGATGTTGTTAAAGCTCTTCTTTGTAGGATCTGGCTCTCTACCCAGATTTTCTTATCTGAATTCAAATGTATCCTTATATTTTATGTTTTTTTTAATTGAGTGCTGAGAACAGTCCTTTAATGACTATACTCCGGGGTGCCGTGTCTCAGATGTGTGTTCTGTACCTCTTATAGAACTTCTTGTTACATGTAACCTTCTATTACCCAAATGGTAGTTACCTTGATAATGCATTCTTTGTTTGCTGCTTTCCATTCCCTGTCTCAGTTCTGTAGTCCCTTACTCCTATCTTTCCAGAATGTATTACATGCACTTGAGTACTTGTCTCCAGGACTGCTTCTGGCAAAACACAAAGAAATACAAAGACATACTGAACCAAAGTATGTTATTTCCTATTCTTCTGACCTATCCACCAGAGCTCCCAACTCACTTCCTGTAGTACTTTGGTACAATTCTTAAATTTGAACCTAAAATAGATCCAGCTGTCAGATGTAGACAGTAGTGTTAGTAGGCAGATTACTGGGGTCTGTAGAACATTTCTATTTATGTATCTCACACGTGTATATGTGTGTGTATTTTATGATTTCTGCAGTGTAAATATTTCTATAATGCCCAAGTTCAGGCAATCCATATGATGTCACTGAATGTGAAGCAGGGAAGAGACATACAGGACATCATTTTGCAGTTTTTCCACCTGTACTTGCAAGCTCCTAAGATCTTGCCCCTGATTCATACACAGTGTTTCTTTCTCACATAGTTTCAGGGTTAATTTGTATAAACAATAGAAAATGCTAGAAATGATGGTATGTAACTTGCAAGGTAGGGCTATGAAAGACACTGAAGCTTCTGTCTTGGTCTCTTTCCTCTCTTGAATCACTCACTTTGGGGGAAGTTAGCTGCCATGCTGTGGGAGCCTGTTGGAAAAGTTCATGCATCAAAGAAATGGAGGCCTCCAGCCAACAACCATATGAGGTAACACTCTTAGAAGTGAAATCTCCAGGTCAAGTCAAGACTTTTTTTTTTTTTTTGTACCAGGGGTTGAACGCAGAACCTTGCACTTGCAAGGCAGGCAACTGAACCACTGAGCTAAATCCCTGGCCGCAGGTCAATTCTTGAGCTGCTGCACTTCCCAACTAACATCTTCATTGTAGCCTCATGAGAAACTCTGAGCCAAAGCTAAACTGTTCTCAGATTATTAACTTAGAAATTATGTGAGCTAATTAAAGTTTGTTATTTTTAAGCTGCTGTGTCTTGGGTTGACTTGTTATGCAGCAACAGAGAACTAATATACCAGCATACAGATAAAATAGATGTAAATAGCCTCAAGAGCACAGATAATAGTAAAATAATTAGGAAATACTGAAATTTGAGTATTTATTACCTTTTTTCTAGTATAATTTATGTAATTATGTTTATATAATTAAAATTTTAATAATAGTTGTGTTTAACAGCTTGAAAAATTCCAGAAATTTGTACCTTCTTATGAGCCTATATGAGCCAGTTTTAGCAAACCACTGGCTCTCATTCAGTGATTGCCAAACTGTTTTGGTTCATATATTTATTAGTAACAATTCTTTGGGTTTACAACTACAAAATATTTGTGGTTAGTTTTACATTGTATGGATGTACTACTCTACTACTATGATTATACAATTTTTAAGAGAAAAAGAATCATATTTTAAAATAAATTTCTTGTCAATGAAAACATGCTTTTTTTAACCAAGAGAAACTCTATCAGATCACCACTGTCTTCACCTATAATATGGCTGAAATTGAGCTTTCTCATTTCCTGTGCCTGCATTATTAAAATGCAACTAAACTCATGGTTTCTCTGCAGAAATGTTTTAAAGCTACTTCATTTTGTGGATAAAAGCCAAATAACATCATCTGTAAAATCCTATATACATTGCAACATTACAGAGTTCTGTGAAATCAAATGAATGAGTATTGGGGCCATTGCTAATGCCAACTCATTGTGGTACCCTCACTGTTAAGATAGACTTGTAACAAATGACTGAGTAGACCAAGTGAGGGTGCTAGCGTCAATCCATTTGCTAAATAGCCTAGTCTAGCTCCTTTTGTATTTTAGAAAAATAAATATATATTTTATTATTTTTCTTCATACACTGATGGATCATTTTACCCAGCCTGGAACATCATGTCCCTTCCCTTCTTTAAAGACAGTCTACTGGTTTGCTGTCAACTAATGCTGACAAAAGGTGTAAGAGGCCCATTCCTTTTGTTAGAGGTAGGGAATCACTGTACCTTGGATTTATAAAAGAGGAACAAACGCAAGGGATATAAGAACACAAGCAACTAGAAAACATAGCTCTTTCTGTGGAACTGAAAAGACAAGAACACACAATGGATGTTTAAAAGATGAAGTAAAACAGTATACTGTATAGCAGCGGAGACACAGCATAGGTGGTAGAAGTAACCATCAGAGTTATGGTGCTTTGTTGAAAGCAAAAATAAAAAAAAAACAAATAAGATGAAGAAAGGAACTTTGAAAGTATCTTTAAGCTCCTTAAGTTTCCTTTTCTGGGAAGATTTAATAGAAGAATAATGTAGTCACCTATCCTGTTGCTTGACATCTATAAATGCTTTATTCCCTACCCCTCCCCAAGTATTTAAAGATGATCATTCAAATGCATTTTTTTCTACATATTATAAAGTAGTTTGTCACTTCCTTTGTGTTTTGATAGATGTTTCCTGGTGTTTAGCTCCAGAGTATTTCTTTTCATGCATCTGAAACATTGTCATTTCCTAGAGACTGCAGTATGGCTTTAAAAAGAGAATATCAGGCTGGGAGTGTAGTTCAGCAACAGAATGCTTGTCTAGCATGCTTGAGGCCCTGGGTTCCATCCCCAATTATATATAATATATATTAAGCACATAAAATTTAAAAAGAGTAGGGCCTGGGATTTGGCTCAGTGGTGCTGCTGCCTGCCTCACAAGCACAAGGTTACAAGTTCGATCGCTGGTACCCCCCCAAAAAAATTTTTTTTAAAGAGTATAACTGTTTCTTCCCAACCATCACCCATTTTGCAAAGGAAAGTAACCCAGGCAAACCACAGGTTGCTAGTGATTTATGCTGGAGGTGGCTCTTGGCCCACTTTAACTAACCCCCCTTACCACTCTTAAAACATTTTTGACTAGCAGCTAGGACTTGAGTGATACTGAAAAGAATTTATCGAGAATGTTTCTTTAAAGAAATCAAAATCTACATTAGTTGTGGTACTGTAAGAGGAAAAATAATCCCATAATCATAGCACTTAACATTTATAAAGTACTTGTAAATTTTTTTCTCATTGGAAATTACCTGCAGTTCTAGGCTGAGATTATTTTTATTTACTTTTGAAAAAAAAATTGAGGTCAAGTGGCTTACTCAATTTATACAAAGCTTGTTTCTATGATAAATATCACAGACACAACAGGTCCCATATTCAATGATATATGACAAAAAGAGACACATGAAACAGGTTTTTTTCCCCCTTCTCTTTTGCTTTGTTTTCACCACCCTCCTAACACTGCCTAGTCCAGGTTGCAATAAGTTGACAGTTTCATTTATTTGTGTTGGTTTTGAGAAGTCTCCAAAATAAAATTAAACCTCAGGGAGGGGCTGAATGAAAAAAACAAGGCGAAGGAGACAGGCTCATTGGCAGATATAAACCGAGAGGATGACTGCCAAAATCGGGATAGATGAGGTTAACTAGGAATCTGTGTGGCTATAAAGCAGAAGGATCTGAAAAAGGAACAAGAATAAAGAAAATCTCAAATTTTTCACACTACTGTTTTAGCTTTTCATAGTGTCTTAAGGTCAAATGGACAATGACCCTTTTTCACCCTGGTAGACTGTACAAACTAGATGAGCCATGTGTACTCTCTGTCCCTCAGTTTTTCTCTCCTAAAAATACAGAGACAGACAGGACAGACAGAAAGGCAGGCTGGCAGACACACACACACACACACACACACACACACCCCACCTAATTTAGGGTTGACAGATAAAATACAAGATACTTAAATTTGGATTTGAGATTTAAAAGAAATTATCTTTTTAACCTAAGTATATCCCATATAATATATGGAACATACTTATACTGTATGTTTTTGCCAGATGTGGTAGTGTATGACTGTAATCCCAGCATTTTGGGTAGTTGAGACAGGAAGATTGCAAGTTCAAGGTCACCCTGGGCAATTTAGTGATTTACCAAGACCCTGTCTCAAAAATAAATTTTTCTTTAAAGGGAGCAAAGGAGGTGATGACGTAGCTCAGTTTGAAGGCCCTGGTCCTCAGCACCCCTCCCCTCAATTTCTCTCTTTTTTTCTTTTTTCTTTTCTTTTTTTTTTTTTTTTGTGAGGCAGGAGGCAGAACCACTGAGCTAAATCCCCAGCCTCCCCGCAGTTTCTCTTTATCTACACTGTATTTTTATTTATTAAACCTGGAAACTCTAACCTAACTAGATCAATTTGCTACAGGGAATGTCATTTGACTGAAGCTGAAGAAATTGTTTCTATGTCCTGCTGGCCTGTGTTGGAACATTTTCTTGTTTTCAGATATGTATATTAGTGGCAAATGATTCTTAGTCGCTAGCAATTATTACTTGAAGTTCACATTTTAAATGCAGTTTCCATCAATGGAGGCCTGTCTCCTTCTTCTCCTATACTATTACTTTTATTTTCAGAGGGGTTTCTGACATGAAGGATAGACAGATGAGTCCTTTTTTATTCCTGTGACTTATTGGGGCAGATGACTTTGTACAAAGAGGCCCTTTACCAGCCTTCCCACCTCACCATGGAGTTGGCTGCCTATCTGCTCAGTGTCAATCTGCACAGGATCCATAACCATAATAGCTCACCATATTTATAATGTACCTGACACTGTTCTAAATGTTTTTCAATCCATTTAATTTTCACAACAACCCTAAAAGTTAACACTATTTTTATTCCCATTTTAGAAATGAAGAAACTGAGGCAAAAAAGAGGTCAAGTACTTCATCTAAAGTTACCACAGGCCAATACATGGCAGAAACAAAATTGACATCAAAGTGGTCTGACTGCAGAGCAGCCAAATTTTTAATTTAATCCACTATATTCCAAGTTTTAACCTTAAAACACTTTACATCAGAACTGCAGTTAATGTTCAATCTCTTTGCATGTTCCTGCAGATTTGTAGGCTGTTATTGCAACACTGGAATAAATTTTTTTTCTGTCCCTTATGCTCTGGGCCTTGGGCAATCGCTCTGATGTGAGGCTGTCTTCTGCTGCTCCACACCTATACTTTAGGTGAACTAGGTTGGGGAGTGTGCATTATTTCTTGTCTACTTTTTCAATGCTCATTGAGTGCCCATTGTATACAAAGCACTGGAAGGACTGAAGATGCACAAGACATAATCTTCTCTTATGCCTCACCTGGACCCAGGTGCATTTAGAAGAGACAATGAAACAAGATGGGAGAACTAGAACAGAATACTCATCTCCAGCCCTGTTTAGTACAAGCTTTATCACTAACTCTTATCCCTGAATCATTGTGATGTGGTGGAAAAGCAGCCGCTTCCTCGTATCTGCTTTTCTACCCAGAAAAATGGAGCTTCCTTGATATTTTTTACACAATACTGGAAAGGTTTGTTAGAGTAAAAGTGGTTTAAGATCTAAGGCAAAATAACAAAGTGTTATTATCTGCATACACAGCACAGAGTGCCCTTTCAGAACTATTGCCGGTAGACTTACTGCACAGAGCAAAGCCCTCTGGGAATTAAGCACTTACAACGAAAAATGGTTTATTATCATAATGGAGTATTCAATTACTTGCTCTGATGAGAGGTGGAGGGGTTTCTAAATTCATTGTATTAATTTAGAGTTGAGAGGGAAATAATTAAAAATATGGGCCACCTATGGGTGCTGCATAATGTAGATGATATAGTGTGCTTATACTGGGAATATGATGCATTTTATTTATACAGTCTCTAACTACAAAGAGTATATTAGGTATTTTGCAGTGGGGCTCAGAAGCTTAAAACAAGCAAGATTAAAATCAGCAATAAAGCAGATCAGGAAAAGCCAGTGAAATTCAGCAATATATTTGATGCAAAACCAATGAGATACGCCTAAGGCCTTTTAGAATTTGCTGCAGGCTGATGCTTCTGTGTTCTTATTTTAGTGATATGGAGGATACCAAAGGTGAAGTTGATGACTGTGAAGGAGAGGTCAGCCAGGGAGTGCTTCCTATTGTAGGAAGAACAATTCTGTTGTTGTAGGGGAAAACAGGATTTTCATGGCCTAAAGATTTTTGTGAAAATTCTTTGTGTGTGTGTGTGTGTGTGTGTGTGTGTGTGTGTGTGAAACTCCCCATAGTCACTCAATCCTGTGTGACTGATAAGCCTTACAGTCAGGAAGTATTTCTTTTTAATATAACCCCAAATCATTTTCCTGGGTTTCCCACTATGTTGTTTCATTTCTCTCAGATGTATTCTCAGCTTTTAATTTTTTAAAGTCTCTGGACTCTTGTAACAATTACTTATAGTATTCCTCACATTAATATAACAGCATACAAGCGGAAATAAGGCTGTTGAGATCTTATTCTGTAAAGGGGATACATAGTTTTTGTTTGCCTACTCAGGATAAGAATATGGATTTAGCATTGATATGGATTTCATTGGGCCAGGATATCTTGATGTAATAACAGAAAAAAAATTTTCTTATTTCAGAACTTTATGGAAATGGCAGCAAAGATTTATGGAGAAAGACTTAATATACTCCCTGTAAAGAAAATCATTATTTGTCTTCAGGCACTTATGTTTAACATAGTCTAAAGCAGTGGTGGTGAACCTATGACACACGTGCCACAGCAGGCACACAAGACCCACTCTGTTGGCCTTTGAGTCAAGCCCCCCCATTCAAGATTTGACGAATTATCAGCATACAATGGCAAAGATCACATTAATTGTGCAAAAGCACACCAAATGCAATCTTTTACCTTTCAATAAAAAGTTGTATCACTGAAAGCTCTTTCATTGCATTTTTCTTTTAAGACAAAAGATGTTAATGCATGAGTTGCCTTTTTCTAAACTAAAACCTCAGTATTCAGGTTTAATTAAAGTTCACCAGTCTTGCTTGATCATCTGAAAAAAAAAGAAAAGAAAAGAAAAAATTGGACCAGGGATTTAGCTCAGTGGTTCTGCTGCCTGCCTTGCAAACTCAAGGTCCCAAGTTCGACCCCCAGTATCAAAAAAAAAAAAAAAATGCAGTGCTGGCATTTTGCAATAAGTGAGCTGTGGGTTGCAGTTTGGGAACTTGTCTCTAAAAGGTTTGCTGTCACTGCTCTAAAGCATGTCTTTTAATGTCCTGATAAAAAACTTCAACCCTATATGTTGGAGAAATTGGGCTTTAGTCTTGATTACAAACTTTTTTATGTGATCTATGTTGTACTTGCTATAAATGCAGATATACTTCATACCAAAACATCACCTCTAAGGACTATTACATATTTTCTTTATTTTTCTTTCCTATTAATATATGTTTGTAATATATAATAATTGCATTCATGTGGGGAAATTGGTACATATACAAATCGCATTTTAATAAATTTTTTCTTCCACCTACAAATTTCCTCTGGAGATATCTACCATGCATCCTCCAAATTACTTCCTAGTTGCCTGCTCTACTTAACAGGAGTGCATATGTGGTGAGACTGGGAGCTCTTCTATCTTCTCCTAGGAACACACAGCTCTCCTTTGTCTCCCCGCCCCTCCCTTTTTTTTTGCCTTGGTATAGTCCATGTTCTTTTCATGGTAGTAATACCAGAGATGTTGAATCACTTTTGGTGGGAATTATTATGTCCTTCTTGACAACTATGCTTAAAAGTTCTGCTTGGAGTTATACCATGCTATTTTCTGGGCAACACCCTTAAAGATTCTCTTCTCTGTGCTAAGGATTCTCCTTGATACTTTTAAATACTTCATTTCTAAAATCAGGCAGTAACATCAAATAGTAATCATGTGCCAGGCTTGTAAGGGTCCTCAACTTGCTAGTGTGTTTCTTCAGGTGGGCAATATTGTCACATTTTCTGAAATTTTCTTCCATATCCCACTCATTTGAATGTATTAAACTCTGTAAGTCTACTTTTTCCATATATTCCATTACATTTTTCTTTTTTCTTTTGACCTCTTTTTTTTTTTTTTTTGGTACCAGGGATCGAACTCAGGATCTTGCGCCTTTGAGGCAGGTGGTGGAACCACTGAGCTAAATCCCCGGCCCTTTTAACCTCTTATTTTGAAAATGTTCAAACCTATAGTGAAATTGGAAAAATAGAACAATGCAAACATACGTATTTTCACCTAGACTTACTAATTATTACTATTTGGCTACATTTACTTTATATATTTATGCAAACCCTATTTTTCTAAACTATTTGAACAGAAGCTGCAAAATCATATTTCACCTGTAAATATTTCAATGCACTTTCCCTAAAAATAAAGATGGTTTATGTAACCATTTATGTAATAAAGATGGTTACTATGTAACCACAATAGTATTTAGCACCTAGGGAAAAATAAGAATATACAGTCCATATTTAAAATTCCATAATTATCTTAAAACTTATAAAAAAATAGTTGTTTAAAAATCTAGTATCTCATTAATGTTTATGAATTGCATTTTGTTCTTATATTCTCAAAGTCATTTTGAACTATTGTGGAAGTTCAAAGTTGTTCACTTGTATTTCCTATCCCATGGTTTTTTCTAGACTCTAGAAAAAATATTTATACCCAGAAAAAATTACATAGACTAAAAAGAACAAATTTTGTACACTTAGAACATGATGTTATATATATACATATATATGATACTTGTTACTGAGAAGAGCTAGAGAGGAAGATCCCCCGTTGTCATCCCAAGCTCCTAGGGCAGAGAAGGTGAGCCACGCGGGCACCAAAAGCAACCCCCCCCACCCCGTGGAAATGAGAAGACATGTAAACAAGCCTCAAAAACAGACTTCCAGATCACCTA
>NW_004624783.1:3125061-3174364 GCF_000247695.1 Heterocephalus glaber | reverse complement strand
AAGAAGAGCTAGAATTAGAGTAGGGTTGATACTTTGGTGATATGTACCAGTATAATTACAATGGTTAATACTGAAATGCTGTTCACTGTTGGTACTGCCTAAAGTACCCACCCTGTGCTTCCTTCCTCATATTCTCTGTGTTAGTTAGGGTCTACTAGAGACAGGATCAATATACAATATATTTATAATTATACAAGAGATTTATTAGGTAGGCTTACAGGATAAGAAGGGTAAGAATCTCAATGGCCTTCTGTGGAATCAGATACCGAATAATTCAAAATGGCCATCTGTGCACTGTAGAATTGGAGGATCCAGTAACAGTCAAAGGTTGAAGGCTTGGAAGCTCAAAACTCACTGGTGTGATTCTCTTGGAAAGCTGAAGAGTCTTATGGAAGGCTGAAGAGTCTATATTGGAAACCTGAGAGAACTGGAGACTAGTGTTCAAAGGCAACAGTGAAGACTAGAGTTCCTCTAAAAAAAAAAGGGAAAAGACTTCTTTCCCTTTTTATTCCATCTAGGCTACAAGCCTATTGGTTGTTGCCACCCACATCTGGGGTGTGTCTTCCCTCAGTTTGTACTTCCCTCAGTACATGTCAAGCATCCACAGACATCCCAGAGCTTTACTAATCTGCTAGGTGGTTCTTCCTCAAGTCAAGTTGACGTATCACAATTAACAATCACACTCTCAGAGGCACACTCAGCACCTAATGTCCTAACTCATGGCACAGCAGATAAGTTACAGGACCAAGACTGACATGTCTACTCAGTATATTTCATACTATTCTGAACTTTTACATCACCCTGGCATTAAAAAAATGAAAACTTTCAATATACACATTTCATATTACTCTATTTTAGTTTTTCCATCTTTTAAAAAAGTTGTTAGATCTATTAATAGCTTATTGAATCACTTAATAGATTAAAGATTAAATAGTTTTATTAAAGATATGAGTTGGATATTAAAGATATTAGAGATAAGATATTAAAGATATTAGATCTCCTTGGTATTCTCATAATTCCCTGCATTTTGTTGTTCATTATACTCACATTAGTCTATCATATATAAAAATCAGACACGCATAATATTCCCCCCAAAGAACTCAATATTTAATGCTCAAGTAAAAGCCATATTTATTAATTTATAAATGTTGGCACTGAACAGATAACAAGTGGTAGTGGACTGTGGTTCAGAGTTGGATGCATATCAGAGCATTTATTTACTTACTATTTTTGAAATTAAGTATAGAAATATCACAAACCTATAAAGAGAAATAAATGTCAACTATTTTGCATTTACTCAACACATATAAGAAAAATTTGGTTTATGATAAATTACATAGTTGAGATTTTCAGCAACACTTTCATTAAACTTTAAAAAAGACTTAGCATGTGGGAAAGTATCTTGTGTGGAGGGATTCTGAGGACCTGTGTCAGAAATGCCAGTGAAATACTGGAAAAGATTTTTGGAGACTTAATTGGAACATGGACAGAGAATGCTGAAGAGGGAGAATGGAAACGAAAAGAGTCACATGCTGTAGATTTTCTCAAATAGGTGCTAATAGTCAACAGGCTGTCATCACCTTAGTAGAAAACAAATATGTGCTCTGTGCCACACAAGATACTAGTGAAAATGTAAAACACATAAGTAAAAACAAGAATATTGAAATTATTCAGCTCTGCCATAACAATGCATATTATTTTGTAATAATTTATTTAAACTATTATTATTATTTTTTCCCATTAAGTTTATTGGTACATTTTAGGTATATGATACAGTTACATTCATCATTGGGATCTTGTACCTTTATGTGACGTATCTTGATTCTTATTATTTCCCCATTCCCTGTGCTCCCTTCACCACTTCCACCCTTCCCTATATACAAAGACTTTGTTTCCATTTTTTTCCTTTTCTCGTATTTTTTCTTTTCCCTTCTTTTCTTTCCCCTACCCCTCCCACTTCCCCTACTTCTTTATACCTTTTCTTCCTATTTCACAATATTAATTATACATTTTGACCCTTATTTACACTTTTAGCTTTTTACACCAGAGAAACTATTCTGTATTTACACATGTGAGTCCTATTTATTTCACTTAAGAGTATGACCTCAACATGCATCCACTTAGCTATAAATGTCTCTAGTTTCTTGTTCTTTAGGGCTGAGTAATACTCCATTTTATAAGAAATACCACATCTTCTTTATCCAATCTCCAGTTGATGGGCATTTGGGGTGTTTTCAAGTTTTAGCTATTACAAACTGTGCCACTATAAACATGGGTGAGCATATATCACTGTAGTATGATTCTTTTAATTCTTTTGGGAAGATACCCAGTAGGGGAATAGCTGGGTCAAAAGGGACTTGTAATCCTAGTTGTTTGAGGTATCTCCCTATTGATTTCCGAAGTGGTTGCACCAGCTTGCATCTGCACCAAAAATGAAGAAGAGTTCCTTTCTCCCACAACCTTGCCAGCATTTGTTATTGGTTGATTTTTTTTCCCTTAAATTCTTTTATTGGTACATTTTAACTATACACTACATTTACATTTATCATTGGGTGTGGTTGATTTCTTGATAGCAGCCATTCTTACTGGGGTGAGGTAGAATCTCAGCATTGTTTTCATCTGCATCTCTTGAATGACCAGTGATGTTGAACATTTTCTCATATGTTTATTTGCTACTTTTACTTCTTTGTCTGAGAAATATCTGTTCATTTCAGATGCCCATTTTTAAATTGGGTCTTTATATTTGGGGGGTTTGATTTTTTTGAGTTCTTTATATATTCTAGATAGTAGACCTTTGTCGGAGGAATAGCGGGTAAAAATTTTTTCCCACATTGTAGGTTGTCTCTTAGCTCTGTTCGTGGTTTCTCTTGCAGTGTAGAAGCTTTTTGATAAGATGAGATCCCAATTGTTGATTCTTTGTGCTAGTTCCCGTGCTACTGAGGATTTGTTTATAACGTTTTTTCCTATGCCAATGTCTTCAAGAGTTCTACCTAACCTCTCTTCCAGCCGGTTTAGTGTTTCTGTTTTAATATTTAGATCTTTAATCCACTTCAAATTTAGTTTAGTGCATGGTGAAAGATAGGGGTGTAGTTCTAATCTTTGGAAAGCTAAAATCCAGTTTTTCCAAAACCATTTATTAAAGAGGCTATCTTTCCTCTGGTGAGGATGGTTGGCTCCTTTGTAAAAGATGGAAATGCCAAGACCATGGGGAAACATAAGTCCTTTTTGAGATGTGGTGAGCATAGCAAGAGGTACTCGGCTATACGTGGTGTCTGAAATATTCCATGCATGCATGCAGTGTTTGTTGAAGCTGGAAGAGAAGCTGGGAGATAGTTGCTGTCTTAGTTAGCTAGCAGTCAGACTTGTCCCACAGAAACAAAGGACAGTCTTGTTTCAACAATAATTATTCTTTATTATTCAAAATACTGTTTTTGATGAACTTCTTAAAACACTCCAATATAACAAATCCCAAATATAACACAAAAATTAAACCACCCTTCCTCAATCAGACAACATAAGCTGAAACAAGTGCTGAGAAAATGGACAACACAATTAACTGGCAAAAGATACAGTCTACTGTAATCTACTTATAAAGCTCCCCTCCAGATAGAATGCAATATGTGAATTTTAAGCTAAACTTACATTTAAGATTTAAAGTAATGTAACTGAAAAAGCTAGTACAAAATTTAGATCCTGTATAAAACAGTTGTTTTTTCCATATGAAGTATTGGCTTTTTCCTTGAGTTTATAATCTATATTCCATGAATTGATTTATTTAGCCATGCCTAAAGCGCATTTTTTATATCTTAGCTGAGGTGACTCTTGTGAGCAGGGACTGTTGATGGGGGTATGAAATAGGTCCTTTGTTAGAACTCGGTCTCCATGGGTGATATTATGAGCCACATGTTTTCAAATCTGTGTCCAGGCTGGGTGTTTTGCAGACACCCAGGCCTGGGTGTTTTTTATGAATCTCAGGGAAGCCATTCAGCTGCTGAGCTAGCCTCACACATTTCATTTATCCACAATAATAAGAATATCAATACCTTGGATTTATGTAGAGCTGTTCATCCAAAAAGGTCAAAGCATTTTAATTTAATTGGATGTTCCTGTGGCTTTAAGAGCCTCTGGGTATATTTACAAATGTAATAATAAAACCAGTCTGCCTTCGTTTACAAAATAATAGACAACATAAAACAGGACCTGAACATATACTGTTTCTTGCCCTTATTGCACAAAGGAATCAAATGTATGGCCACGGAGTTCAAGGTCTTTTCTAAAATGATCTTAGGTGTTTCCTCACCTTATGACACTACTTCTCTGCTATGGAAATGTTTATTCTAGACAAATTATTTCCACATAAGATGCATATTTTCACTTTGTAACCTAACTTGTCTAGAAGGCCCTTCTCTTCATCTTTAGGGACTTAAGTATGTATTCTTTTTTTCTTCAGCTTAATTATAACCTACTAATTCCATGAAGACCTTTCTACCCAAGCCTTCACTGATTATTTCTTAGTGAAACATCTAAAGTATTTATTCTCTTATTATTTAGGCATTCAGTAGATTCTGTGGTTTATGTTCATTTCTACATATCCTTTTATTTCCCTGTATAGCATGTCAGAATTTCCACACAGAAGTCTGTAATTAATCTCTTTTTTTTTTTTTTTTTGTACCGGGGATTGAACTTGGGTCCTTGAGCTTGCGCAGCAGGTGATGAAACCACCGAGCTAAATCCCCAGCCCTGTAATTAATCTCTTATATGCTCATAAATATTAGTTGGTTCCAAGTAGCTTGGAGAGTTTGGCAGTGTGTGCTGAAGCTGAAACTGATAAGTGGATAAGCCTACTCATCCTTCCCCAGATTTTGTTTTTCATTGTTCAAAGTCTAGGTTGGAGTTAGTTTGAAAAGCCACTTAGAATAGAGGCAATGTTAAATGGTATGAGTATGTTTGTTACCTGAAAATGAAAGGTATATTATGGATGTGGAGGAAGGAGAATAATCAAAACAATTTATTGAATGAAGAGTTCATTTGAGTGTAAATTAATGATCACTAATTGTATTTCCTGTATGTCATAAAAGTAGTCCATTATTTTGACATTTATCCAATTCTTGCTTTTTAAGGGAAATACTTTCATTTCTGTTTACAAGTTTCAGAAACCTCAGAAGTGTGATTAAAAAAATGAAAAATTGCGCACATTATTGTGCCTTTAAAAATTTCATATTACCAACGAGACATATTTTAAACAATACTAGTACCATATTTTGGTAATTATAACATATTCACCAAGTGCTAATGATACATATTTTATACAGTTCCACAGTTACTCTCTAAATAAAATTGTATTAACACCTGATAAGGAAACTGAGGCACTGAATGATTATGTAAGCTTCCAATAGTTAGGTAGCTGCCAAGTGGGGACCTAGGCTTGAATCTAGGCACCACATGCATTCTTTATTTTTTCACTGTTGTAAAATATGCATAACATAAAATTTATTATTTTTAACCATTTAAAAATATGTAATTTTGTGGCTTTAATACAGCCAACACTGTCTAGTTCTAGAACATTTCATCATGCCAATAGGAAATGCCATATCCATTAAGCTGTCTTCCACTTCCCCCTGTTTGGAGTTGTCACTAACATGCCTTCTGGATATTTCATATAAATAGAATCAAACATTATATGGCCATTGTGTCTGACTTCTTTCACTTAGCACAATGTTTTAGCGTTCCTCAATGTTGTAGTATGGATCAGTACTTTGTTCCTTTTTATGGCCAACCCTGTATTGTGAAGGTATTCCGTATTTATCCCACAATCATATACCATACTGATGAGCATTTGAATTCTTTCCACCTTTTAACTACTGTGAACACTGTAGCTATGAATGCTACACTTTTTTTTTGAACACTTAATTCTCTTGCATCTTTTGCATCTTTTGAACACTTAATTCTCTTGCATTTGTACCTATGAGCAGAATTGCTGGGGCCTGTTCAAAGTTTTCAGAAACCTCCAACTGTTTCTACAGTGGCTGAACCATTTCACATTCCCAAACACAATGTACAGAGGTTCCAATTTCTTTACATATTTGCCAACATTTATTTTTCCACTCTAAAAAGTTATAGCCAATCTAGTGAAGTGGTATCTTATTGCTATTCTAAATTGCATTTCTCTAATGATTAATAATGTTGAGCATATTTTTATAAGCTTGTTGACAGTTTGTGTATCTTCGATGGAGAAATGTTTTTTCAAGTACATTGTCCAGGTTAAATTTTTTAAAATCTTTTATTATTGAGGGGTTTTTTATATTCCAAATATAAGACACTTATCAGATACATGATTAGCTTTCATTTTGTGGTGTGTCTTTTTACTTTCTTCATGGTGTCCTTAGATGCACAAGAGTTTTAATTTAATATAGTCCTCTTTATCTGTTTTTTTCTTTTCTTTTGTTGCTTTTAGCTTTATATAGTAATATATTGCCAAATATAAGGCCATGAATATTTACCTTTGTATTTTCTTTCAAGTTTTTTTTTTCTACTAAATTGAGGTCCTCAATCTCTTTTAAATTACTTTTTGCCTGTTGTGAGGTAGCTGTCCAACTTCATCTTTTTAGCATGTTGATATCTAGTATTCAGCACCATTATTGCAGACTGTTCTTTCCCCCTATAATGGCATTGGCATCCTTTTTAAAAATCACTTGATTAGGCCAGGCATGGTGGAATTTGCCTGTAATCCTAGCACCATGGGAAGCTAAAACAGGAGGATCACAAGTTCAATCCCATCCTGGGCAACATGGCAACACAATGAGACCCTGTCTCAGAATCAAAAATAAAAAAGGGATCAACTGATCTTCAATACACGGGCTTATTTCTGGATCCTCAAGTTTTTCCACTTATCTTTGTGTTTCTCATTATGGTAGTTCTACCCTATTTTGATTACTATAACTTTTCATTAAGTTTTGAAATTGGAAAGTGAATCCTCTGTATTTGTTTTTTCAAGATTATTTTGGTTATTTGGGGCCCCTTTCATTTCCGTATGAATTTTAGAATCAGCTTTTCCATTGCTGCCAAAGAGGCCACTGAATTTTGATAGGGATTGCAGTGAATTTGTAGATAGCTTTGGGAAGTTTTGCTACCTTAACAGTATTAATTATTCCAACCTATGAATATAGGATATCTTTCCACTTATTTAGATCTTTAAGTTCTTTCAACAGTATTTTGTAGTTTTCAACACACAATTCTTTCATATTCTTGGTTAAATTAAAATTTTTTTTTTCTAAATATTTATTCCTTTTGCTGCTATTGAGTAAGTAATTGTTTTGTTAATTTCCTTTTAGTATCTTCCATTGCTAGAATATAGAAATATCACTGATTTTTTGTTGCTGATTTTGTTTCCTACAAGTTGCTGAATTCATTTGGTCTAACAGATTTTTGTATGTATTCTTTATATGACATTCTCTATATAAGATCATGCCATCTACAAATAGAAATTATTCTGCTTCTTCCTTTCTGATTTGGATGCTTTAAAAATTTTTTTGTTGGGCCGGGGATTTAGCTCAGTGGTTCCGGCACCTGCCTCACAAGCGCAAGGTCCCAAGTTTGATCCCCGGTACCCCCCCCCCCATTTTTTTTTGTTGCCTAATTGCTCTGGGTATAACATCCTATTAGCTAGAAAGAGTGAAAGTGACCATCTGTCTCTTGCTTCAGATCTTAGTAGGTAAGATTTCAGGTTTTTCCTTATTGATTATATTGTGGGTTTAAAAAATTTCCTTTATTATATTTAAAAAGCTTCATTCCATTTCTAGTTTTCTGAGCATTTTGACTGACAGCCTGGTGGATCTCGACAAAAGATTATTTTCTGCATTAACTGAGATGATCTCATGCTTTCCCCTCAAAGACCTGCATTCTTAACCACTAGGCCCATCTACCTTTCTGAATTATTTATAGCCTATTTCTTTTTGGTATCTGGGATTGAACTCGGGACCTTGTGCTTGCAAGGCAGGCAAAGGAACCACTGAGCTAAATCCCCAGCCCTATATCATTTTTTGTACTTACATTGTGAAAAATTTTTTGGTCAATAATCATTAAATTATTAATGATTAATTAATGATTAATCATTAATTATTAATTATAATAATCACTGATTTTCACTGGCTGTTATTGTATCATATGAACTTTCCATAATGTATTCAGTCTTCTATGTTGTTTCAAAAATTTCAATATTTTAACTATATCTCTATTTCTTTAGGAACAAAGTCCCTACGACTAGAGTGACTGGGCTGAATGCCTTAAAGTTATATATATTTCTCACTAATCTTAAAAAAATCAATGTGAACTACTTACCAGCTTGATACCCACCTAATGAAAGAATTCAATTCACACATAAGACAAATGTTTAAGAAAACACCAAAGAAAGAAAAGCATTTGTTTCGATTAATTTTAGCATTTGTTTGGATTAAAGCCCCCCCCCGGTGATTGAACCTAGGACCTTCTCATTGAGCTACATTTCTAGCCCTTTTTAAATTTTGAGACAGGGTCTCACTAAGTCGCTAAGTTGTCCAGGTTGGGCTAGAATTTGCGGCTTTCCTGACTCAGCTTTCCAGAATGTATTAAAGGCAGGCACCACCTGGTCCAGCTAAAAATCACTTGTATTTAAAGTGAAAACTTTGCACATAGGCCTCAAACATAAGAACCTGTTCCATTTGAACACATTCCCTCACATATTCATTTTATCATCATCAGGTAAATTTGATTAAAAATTGCATTAAATTCCTAGTACTGCAACAAAATTCTAAAAGCAAGCAAAGTGAAAAATAAGCCCAAGGTTAAACGAAGACACTCGCCAGAAGTTTTGGGGTCTAAATCCTCAATGGTTTAGCTTCCGGATCCTCCCCGGAGCCGAGGAGGGTGAACTACGATTCCCAGAGCGCTTAGAGCGAAGCAATGCCGCGTCGAGACTTTTCTTGGTCCCGCCTTCTCACTCCTGTGACTGGATAGTCTATTTCCGAGCGTCTGGATTCTCTTCTCCCATTGGTGCAGACTCAGGCCGGTCAAAGACGGAGTCTACGTTCGTTTTAGTTCTGTGCAGCCCACCGGCTCTGTCCCCCGTGCCAAGATGGCGGCAGAAGCAGCTGGTGGGAAATACAGAAGCACAGTCAGCAAAAGCAAAGACCCTTCGGGGCTGCTCATCTCTGTGATCAGGTGAGGGAGGCAGGAGGCAGGGTCGGGGACGGGGGCAGCGGCTCGACTTCCGCTTTGGAAAGGAGAGGGGTTAGCTGGGTTCCACCTTGCTGACCCTTCTCTTTTCTCCTTGCCTCACCGCAGCCCCTCCCCAGAGCTTCAGCAGTTCTCCCCTTTTCAGCCTCAGGAGTCACCCCCTTTTTTCCCTCTGGATTTGGGTTTAGACGGAGGAGCCCTGCTCCACAGCTTTCTTTAGTGTCCGTGGGCCCTAAAAACTCGCCTGTTTTTTGGTAGAGGAAACTAGGTAGAAGGTGTGTTCTTTCATTCATAAAGCATTTATGGATTAATTACCTGTCGTAACGCTTACTGAGAAAGGCGCCTTGTGTCTTGAACTTCTGGATGTAGGGCTCAGGAGTCCAGAGTCACCTGTCACGAGTTGCATTTTGTCCAACTCTGGACCCTTTGCACCACCTGTGAACGGTTGCAGCCTCAAATACTAGAATCTGCAGGGAGCTGGTAGAAGGTCTATGGGTTTGAAGGCTCACATCTCTTTCGATTTTTGTTCTGTTCTTTCCTGCCTTACTGCCCGAGTTTCTTCATTAAAAACAAAACAAATTTCAAGATATCTTCTATGCAGTTTTTGTCCCTGAGAATATTGGCGTGAGAGTTGGAGTGGTGGACCTTTTGGGAGTTTTCTTTTTAAGTGAAAAACTGAGCAGCGATAAGGATTATACAAGGAATGGCCATAAAAACCCGAATAAAAAGTATCATGACACGTTTTTACTTTGTTTGTATTTGAATTTAAGCTGGGATATTTTTCATGAACCGCCCCCCCCCCCCCATGCTAAACTTCAGTTTGAGTTCTTGGAGGCCACCTTGACTGTTCTGATAACCCCTCTCCTTTCCCAAATTAACCCAGAGCAGGGCTTTTGCACTGAATTACAACCTCAGCCCTTTTAAAGTTTTTACATTTTGAGACAGGCTCCCATGTAGTTGCACAAGCTGGGCTTGAACTTGCCATCATCCTGCCTCAGCATCCCAGAAGTGCTGGGGTTACAGGCGCACACCACCACGCCACGCTCTGATCTTTTTTAAAACCCAGGGTTGAACAGTATCTGGTAGGTAACAAGTGCTTGAGTGATTTTTTCTTTTTTTTTTTTTTGGTACTGGGAATTGAACTCTGGACCTTGCAGTTTTGAGGCGGGGGCAGAGCCACTGAGTAAATCCCCAGCAACCAAGTGCTTGAATGAATGAATGTACCAAATTTTTAAAACAGCTTACCACTTGTGTACTGATACTCATTTGTCTTACTTAGATTACTATAAGATTATAGGCTGTTAAATAAGTTTTTTTTTTTTTACAATTAAGAAAATCCTTTCTATAGAAATAATATACTTGGTAGGCTAAAGAAATTCTGTTGTGGATCTACAGGCCCACATCCATGCTTTGCCAGTACACAGGTGGTATAGATGTGTCTCATGATAATAAAACTCCAGTCAGAATGTTTGTAGTTTCTCAAGCTTATCTTCTGTGAAATTATAATAGGTGATTTTTATTTGGATTCTTCTTTGAACTTGTTTATTTTTCTGCCTCATAGTCAACATTCACTGAAACAATGAATATTTAGTGCTAGTTTACAGTATGGTGCCTGACACTTGTACACTTATTAAATATCTGTAGAATGAATGAGTGGTTGTCCTGAGTTTTGCAAAGACAAATCAGATATACTATTGTTGAGAGAATAGTCTACCTGGGGGATAAAATATGCATAAAAAGTCTGATATAACACTAGAAGAGAGATAAAATATTAGGGAAATTCAGGAGGAGTGGTTGTTACTTTGAATGAAAGTGGAGTGAGGGTTAGGGAAAGTGTTTACAAGTACAAGTGTTTACAAATACACCATTCTCATCTGTATACTTGTGGTTCTGTAGGTATGCTATATCAGTTTCTTCAATATCAGTTAAATTTATCCTAAATGTCTGATATATGAAAACAGCATGAAATCCAAAGCAAAGCTTTTTTTTACTGATACTGACACAGAGATATACATTACCTTTGGAGAACATTCTCTTGTGTTCTCCAGTGAGAATCTCTTCCTGTTGGATGGTCTGCAGTATGATTTTGCGATTATCCATCTTTTATGTCGACCTATATTACCTTCACTTTATCACCATGATTTGAGATTGGGCATTGTTTACTTTGACTTCTGTTGTATATTACTTTTTCATTTTTCTTCCTTATCCTTGACCTCACAGTGTACTTGAATAACACTTTTACTTTATCATGGTTGTTACAAACATGGTAACAGGGAATGGATGTCCAGACCTAGCATTCAGGGCATATTTTATTCTGATTGGAAATTGTGGTTATATATAGCCACAAGACTGAATGTTGTTGGTGTTGCAGTGTTGATGTATGAATATCAACATTTCTTTGAGTCATTTCTTTGAGAATTTGGGCATTGGAATGGGGATGTTACTAGTTTTCTTTCCTTGTTTTCTGATACGCTTTTGAATTTATCCAGTGGTTTAAATTTCATAAGCAATGGCAGAGAATGAGTAAGTGATAATATTTCTTTGGTGTTTAGGATTTGAGGTGAGAGGAGAGTCCTCTAGGGAGGAATAGAATGAGGATTATATGTTTCTGATTAGGCAGTTGTATTGTCACTCTGAAGTTGCTATTTTGTCTATTCAATGAGTATCATCTGTGTTGTGTTGCAACATGGAATTCATTTTTCTTAACTCATATAAAACTTTTAAGTATCACCTACCCTTAACCTTTTTTAAAAATTGTCAAAGAATGTAGCTTCACTGGTTGCTTTGGCAACAAGCTTCAAAAAAGAAAACCCATTTTAGCCTTATGTTTATAAAGTCTGAGCTTTCGTGGAGTAATATCTGGTACATGACAGCTTTTTCATATTTCCCTATCATTTTTTACAGAATAAATTGTTAGTGATAGAGTACACTGTCTTGTAAAAAAATTTGATGGATTTAACTTTATCTTTTCATATTACTGAACAGTTTTCTTTTTGAATGTTAAAAATACTTCAATTCGATCAGATACATAAAAAGGTAGTTTCTATACTATGTTATGTATTGTAACAATTTATATTGTTTTAAAATTGCCATTCTTAGTAGTTGGAACAGCATTTACTGTTGTAGCCATCTTTTAATACTGGATTAAAGAACAAAAACAAAAGCTACAGGGGAACAAGTTTAAATGTAAGGACACAATAGGTGTGGACAAAGGAAATATCTGGGTTTCATTGCAATTTCCCACCATGGTGGTAAATTATTAAATAATGACTATATTTTGCTAGTATGATAGTCTTGTCATTTAAAAGCATTTGGAAGTCAAAATAATTTAAAGGTGCAGTACAGATAGTGCAATTGTAATAAAATCATTATATTTGATAGATGGATTTTTAAAGTATCTTGAGACACAATATAAATTATAAACCTTTAAAAAATATTTAATAAGAATTATTTTAGGACAGTCAGACATTTCAAAGGGTAGAGTCCCTGCCTTTTATAGAGGAGGTCCTCAGACCTGTGAGGAGGGGCTTTAATGAGGAGACAGATGGTGCTTGGGATTTAGTCAGTTGGAGGCTGCTGCTAACTGTGCAGCTTTTGCATTTAAATCTTGCCACTGGCCCTTTAAAACAGAACTAATTGGGTGGACAGAGTCCTGATTACCTGCTGGTGTACAATTTGGACAATTTTACACACATGCATGTGCACACACACATCCCCAACCTTTTCCTTTTCTTTTTCTATTGATCCCCTCTCCCCAATCTTTTGTTTGGTGTGAAGTTGGGGGAAGCAGCCTCTCTAGATGGGAAATAAACAGAGTAGCATTTTGGAGATGTTTTATTTTTGTGGTTCTTGTCAGGTTTTTAATTGGAAAATGTGTCTACCACTCACTGTTAGGTGTTTTGCTTTCCAATTAAATGTTGTCTCTGTCTTCTTTGTAAGTTGGCCCAAAATAGCCAGTTTAATTGGGCAGCCAAACTTTGGTTGTGACTTAAGAAGATCTTATTGAAACCTCGGAGGAGATCTTCTGTAGACAAACTCTGGGTACAGATGTCAAGGAGGTTTGAAGGGAATTGAAGGCTCATGTTTTCATCAACTTTTGATGACTTCACAGAAGTTGGAATTTCAAATACTTAGGAAATCCTTTATTCTAGACACCTGTTAAATTTCCTTCCTCCTCAGAGAGTATTTTGGTCAGCCTGTACTTAATTCAAAGTAAACTTGGATGAAGGGGCCCAGGCTTTGATCAGGGCTTTGAACAAATAGCTTTGAGGTTCATGACAGAGTTTGTGGCAGGAAAGGAATGTGGTCGCTCTGTTCCAAAGGGAGTCCTGGAAGTTGTGTTCGGTATTCATGATTCCAGCACCAGCTCTCCTCTTCATTTTTGACCACCTCGAGAAGGTTTTTAGGTTTCAGTTCTTTTTGTATCTTTGCAGAATGGCATCAGCAAAAACAGTGTTGCCTTTTTGGCATCAGCAAAACAGTGTTGCTTGAAAAAAAAAATGTGGAAATTATACACTTTGTAAACTTTCAGGAAGTCTTGGGACATCTGACAGCTGATGTGGAAGTGAGGGGCAAAACATTCCCATCCTCTGGTTGAATGTGCAAAATTAATATCTTGGGAATATATGCCTTAATTTCTAACTCCACATTGAGTTATTAATACCAGAACTTCCTGATATTAATGTGGTGGCATATGCCAGGTGTTGTGGCATATGGCTGTAATCCCAGCACTTGGAGGCCGAGGCTCAAGAATTGGTGAGAGTTTGAGGCCAGCCTGGGCTACATAGCAAGACCTTGTCTCCAAAAACAAAAACAAAAACACCCGATAAAACAAAAAACCAAAACCCTCAGAATTTCTTGAAGTCTTCGAGGCATTAATTTTCATTTTGGTTGACACAGTCAAATTCTTTCAAGCTATCACTTAATAAATATGTGTGGTTGCAGCCTTTAGTGAGCGGTGCAGTATGTGCTGTGGTGTTGTTATGTACCGGTAGAAACTTTACTACATAACCCATATGACTTTGAAGCAGTTACTTAAAACCCCCAGGTCTTAGTTTCTCATTTGTAAGATGGGTTAATAATTTGATCTTCAGTGATTTTGATCACAGATAGTAACCAGGATATAATGTTAATTTTCCACCAGAAGTATCCTTGCCAAGTTAACCAGCGTTTGATTCCATGTCAGAATATTTTCTTTATAACTGGGAAACCTTGTGGAGCTGAATTAAAATGTCAGTTATTTGATGATTTGAGATTGAGCTAAAGAAGCTAGATTTTTTTATATGTATATGTAAAATATTTCTATGTATATATTATATGTATATATTACATATGTATACACATTTTTGTGTGTAAAACATAAAGGCTAAGCACACATAAAATAGGAAGCATGTATTAGATTAAGAGATAATCTAAATTACAAACAAGCAAATTAAAGGGCCCATGATCTCTTTGTGCAAATACCCTTTGTTCCTTTATAAAAGTTATATTGTACAAGTTTTTAAAAAGAATAGAGTTGTAAGAGAGGAATATTGTCTCATTATTTCCGACCATTTTACCTGTTTGCCTTTTTTGTGTTTTTGGATAGGTCCTGTCCACGTACATACAAAGGTTTAATAGCTGTTAATTATCACAGAGTTAACATTTTTTAGCATAAAAGACACTTTTATATTGTTATACAGCCTTTATATATATATATATAAATTGTAATTTCAAGTGGAGGAAGTAAAGATACACAGAAAATTACATAGAAGAAAAAGTAAATTACCCATATTTTCTCCACCTAAAATTAACCACTGATAATACCAGTTTAAAAAAACTATTGTTATAAAAATATTATATTCATGATAAGAAACTTAAACAATGATATTGCAGAAAGAAATGAAGATGAATGTTAAAAATTTTCAAACTTTATCCTCTATGAATTATCATTAATATTAGGTGAACCTAATTTCAGATATCTCTCTATGTATGAAATGTGGAATCTTATTATGTATGCTAATTTTATTTATAATCCCTTTGAAGGTATATATATATGACATATATATATTATATATGAGATGTATATTATTATATATATGTGTAAGGTGCACAGATCTTAAGTACATGGCTTGATGAATTTTTACCTATCCAAATGAAGAAAATACAGAACATTTCCAGCATCCTAGAACCCGGAATGTTCCTTTCTTATCATTTTTCCTCAGTAGTTTGTGTGTGTGTGTGTGTGTGTGTGTGTGTGTAGGTGTAGTTATGTGTGTATGTAAGGGTATCCAGTTGTTCCAACTCCATTTGTTAAAACGACTATCCCTTCTTTCCTGAATTCTCTTTTGTACCTTTATCAAAAATCAGTTCATCTTATATGTGTGTCTCTTTTTTTGGTCTCTGTAGTCTGTTTCATTCATGTTTATCCATCTTGATGACATACCATATCTTTATGTCTTGATTATTTTGTATATCTTCAAGATGTACAGGGTGAACTTTTAAACTTTATTCTACTTTTTCAAAGTTGTCTTAGATGTTCTACATTCCTTGCATTTCCATATGAATTTTAGAATATACTGATTTCTACCAGAAAACCTTTTGGGTTTTGTTTGGAATTGCACTGAGAGGTATATCTCCATTTAATTCTTTTTCAGTTGTTCTCAGAAGTTTTTGTAGATTTCAGTGTACAGGTCGCAAACACTTCCCATCGAAGTTACCTGTAAGTATTTTAGGCCACTTCATATTATGCTGTAGTTCACTGAATACTAATTCATTTTTTAAATTCTTTTTTTCCTCTTAGTTTCTGTTGCTATCCCTTTAACTAGTTGCTGCTCTTCCTAGTCTTTTGTTAATCCCATTTAATAGTAATTTTTTGTTTATTTATTTATTTTTGTTTTTTGAGACAGGGTCATGCTATGTAGTCCAGGCTGCCCTTGAACTCCTGATCCTCCTGCCTCAGCCTCTGGAGTGCTGGGATTACAGGCATGTGCAATGCCTGGTTTAGCACCTAATATAATTTTTATTTTAGATTGCAGTTTTCATCTCTGGAAGTTTGATTTGTGACTTTAAAAAAATATCTTTCATTTCCCTGCCTACATCTTAAATCTTACCTATAACTTTTTGAACATGTGAAATACTAGTATCATGACTATTTAATTTCCTTTTACTAATGTAATCATCTGTGCCATTTCTGTTAATTTCTTCCCCTTTATGTTCCTCCTACTTTTTGATTGATTGCTAGACATTATAGATTTTGTCTTGTTCAGGAGTGGTTTTGGATATCTTTGTATTCCTGTAAAAATTCTTAAGCTTTGTTCTGGAATGTGATTGAGTTACTTGAGAACAGTTTGGTCCTTTCAGGTCTTGGTCTAAGTTTTACTAATTAGGTGCAGAACAAAATTTAGTCTAAGACTAATTTTGTCTCCCTGTTCTGGTATTTTTTTGAATATTCCACCCAGTACTACGAACTATGAGACTTTTGGCTCTAGCTGGGGTGGTTGTTGGGGGATAGACACTATCTTTGGCCCTACATGAATTCATACAGTTGTTCCCTCTAATCTTTTCTGGTTATTCTTTTTCCTGACCTTGGGTAGTTACCTCCCATACATGTGCTGATCACTACTGTGTTGAGGACAGGTCTCCAGAGTACTCTGTGCCACTCTGCCTCCTCTCTATTAATGCCTTGCAAACTAATGGTTTGAATGTCCGGTGTTTTGAGGCCTGTTTTATTTGTTGCTTTGTTAGTCCTTGTTATTTCATCTAGGCTCAAAGTATAAGTTAATTAATATTTTGTATTTTAAAAAATATCTTAAAAAATACTTAAAGATTATTGTAAAGATTAAGGATTATTTTTCATTGGTACTATTTTAGATTGCATATGCTCAGAGAAGAATAAATTCAAATATGCTGTTTAAAGCTATAACATGAAAGTGAACTAGATAGATCAACATTGAGGGATTTAAAAAAAAATTTTGCTCAGCATTAAACAGTTAATTACCCTTACTTTCTCTAATGCTTTTCCAGAAATTTTTCCATCAGAAAGAATTCTTACAGATGCATTGAAATTATAATGCACATTTATATGTTTCTGTATTTTATTTTATTTTTTAGTTTTGGTACTGGGGATTGAACTTGGAACCTTGAGCTTGCGATGCAGGCCACAGAACCACTGAGCTAAATCACCAGCCCTTATGTTTCTTTATTTTTAATGATACAGTTCTGTTATATAATATCTGCAGTAGTTTTGTAAATTGTTGGCCTGAGGTTTAATGTGTCTAATAAGGGATTTTCTTTTTGTAACACAGTATTAAAATCTTTTGGCTGGTTATTCAGTCTTTTTGTTTTGTTTTTGTTATTATTTGGGTGATCTGATACTTTCCTGCTTTGTACATTTTTGTTAACTGCTTTCAAGCTGTGAAATGAGTTATGATCCCTATAATAGTAGCTAGTCCTTCTTTATGTGCCTTGAAAAACATGGGAACTAACGTTTAACATGAATAAAGGAAAGTTTTGTGTTACATTTCATACTGTTGGTAAGAAAATGAAGTATTTTGAGATTTTTAAAAATTCTTTTAGAAGTATTTAAAAAACTTGCCAAAAATAAAGTAGAACATAATTTAAAAGGTGTTTTTCTATTTAAAATTTGGTGCCTATCACTGTGCTGAATTTTAGGGGTGATTTTATTTTATACTTAAAATATAACCTGAGATCTAGGTAGAAGTGCACCATCTTAGGTGCCACCTGACTCACCTTGCTTGAACCTGCATTTTTTTTTTTTTTTTTTTGGTATCGGGGATCGAACTCGGGTCCTTGCACTTGCGAGGCAGGCGGCAGAACCACTGAGCTAAATCCCTGCCCTGAATCTGCATTTTAATGAGTCCCAGGTGAAATAAAAGCATGACAGTTTGAGTAGCCCTTGGAACATAATGTATTTGGAAAGATAAGGTAAAAGAAACCAATTGGAACTTAAAATTTTTTTTTTTTTAGCTGAGATAATGGTAATGGGGCTATTTTTGAGAAACATTAAAAATTTTTATTAGTACATGCTTGCAGTACATAATGTTTACATTCTTTCTGTTTACATTCTTTCTTTTGGTGCATGCATGTATCACATTCCTTTTTCACCCCCTTCTTTTCTTTTCATTTCCCCTCCTTCCATCTCTTCATCCTGTTCCCATTTGAGAAAGATCTATCTCTCTATTTTCTATTATTTATCTTTTGTTTTGCTTAAAAAGTGTTATTCTTAAGATATATACTAAAATAAATACCAATAAATATGACAGCATGTCTGGGATTTGCTACAGAGTAATTGGGAAGGAGGCTTAGAGGCAGTAGAGTTGTAAGATGAAGCAAGGTTGGACTATGTTGATAATTGTTTGGAACTTTTTTTTTGGTACTGGGGATCGAACTCGGGTCCTTGCACTTGCGCAGCAGGCGGTGAAACCACTGAGCTAAATCCCAGGCCCGATGTTAATAATTGTTGAAGCTGCGTTTTTTGACAAGTGTTTCAGTTTTTGTACATGGTTGAAATTTTCCATGAAAATGTATTGTCAGGGTTGAGGCTGATAGCATAACTGGGTGACAGAGCATTTGCCTAGTGCGCTGGAGGTCCTAGGTTCAATGGCCAGTGCTGCAAAAACAAAACAAGATGTGTGTTTATATAGATGTATAGCCTGAGGTGGAACGGGTGGGAAAAAAAGGTTCTGTAGAAATGCTAAATCACAGAAATGCTACTTACTGTATTTTTTAGTCTTGTCACTTGTCCATTCTGAATATGTACATTAATGGTAATGTCTCATGGATGTCTTAGTTAACAAACTTGCTTCTGGTCACTGCATGGGGTCCAACGAAGCTCACCTTAGCCTGCCCTGGGGAGTTGGTTTGTGCACTCTCCTCACAGAAAGGAATTTCAGGACCCATCAGTGTGAGGCATATGCAGATTTTTTAGGCTGAGTTAGAAGGTAAGAGAGAACAGAAAAGGGCTAGAGTTTGATCAGTTAGAGGGGGCACAGACTGATGAAGAGGTTCAGACTGGCCTGCTTACCAGAGAATGAGGCCGGCTTTTATAGATTAGTGGAGGTGGGTGAGGAGCCAATTGATCTTATCTCAGTTCTGGTTTTGTGCCTCCAGGGGAGTTTGATTCCCAAAGAGATGATTGCTCTTACTTGTGGAGGGGAAATGCCCCTGCTCCTGTTATAGGGTAATTGCTCCTATTTGAGGGTGGTGATTTCATCACGGGTTGGTCAGTGAAGCTCTCCTTTTCCTGGAACTCCACATGATTATATAGTTTTATAGGGGTGGAGACTTGTAGGTATTGCTCTGGAGGGTCTGGAACTAGACAGTTGAGTTCAACTGACAATTGTTCCTGCAAACCCCCAAATTACTTTAGTTACTTTTATCTTGGTGTCTTCAGACTTGAAGGGGGATGAGATAGCCTAGGTAAAGTTAGGGTTAATACATTTAACAGATACTCCTCACTTGATTAACCTGCCACCACCATGCAGAGCAAAGCAGGAATTTGTCTCAGAGCTTTCCGGTAATAGGGAGACAAACAATGAAGGCACAGATGCCAAGGTTTATTCTGCTTTTAGTTGGCCTTTGTGCATCTGTCAGTCCAGCCTCTAGATCACTATCTCAGAAGAAAACACAAATCATGCTTTTCTTGAGTAACAGCTTAAGGCTCAGGAGTTCTTTCTTCGTCCCTGTGATAGTCTCTGTAACTTCAATATGTGTAACCCAGAATTTCCAATATGCACTTGACTGCCTTTTACTAATCAATATCTTGTGAAACATGATGTGTAAGGAACTCACTAGAATATAAGGTCACTGTGGACAGTGCTTTAAAGGAGGATGTGTGGCTTAAAATGGAAGTGGGCGAAGAAGTCGAGCTTGTTTAAAGAAGGGTAAGGGGAGATTTTAAATTGACTTTGTCAGCCTTTAAGTCAGTTTTTATGCCTGAGTGGGGTGGTTTTACTTAATTTTACATTCTAGTCTTTATTTGGCTAAAAGATTTGTAGGTATCTGTCCCCAAAAGTGTTCTGTGTAACCAAGTTAGTTGAAATATTGAAAAATGTGTGTGTTGGGTATAATAATTGGTCCTAAGTGCTGTCTGAAGCAAGACTCCAGGGAATTTTCAGTTGACCTTAAAACAGAAATTGTTTGTTGTCACTTGATATTAAATGCATCTCTTTGTACTGTTAAGGGATATTCTTATACATCAGAAAAGTTTTTCAGAGGGACTTGTAATTGTGAATTGATATCATTTGGGATAGGATTATCTTGTATTTTCTAGGCTTTAATAAAGACATAATTAAGAAACAAGCAATCATAATGTATAATTGAATACAATAAAATCTGGTTTAAAAGGGTAATGTAAATTTCCTTATTCTTTGAGAGAAGCCTTATGTTATTACATAGTGTTACACATATGAATATTTCTTTAGTGTGTGGCTTTTTGTGCAAACTCAGAATTATGATGAGGATCTCTTAGTTTTAGAATTCAGAGGAAGCATTTATAGACATTCATCATATATAAAGTATGCTGCAATGAGCGCTAGCTAGATCTGATACTGTAACCAAATGTCTCCGGGTTAGAAGCAGTTTGGTAAAGAGAACAGGATTCACATTTTGTTTGTGGGTTTTTTTTTTTTTTTGGTACTGGAGATTGAACTTGGGACCTTGTGCTTGCAAGGCAGGTGGCGGAACCACTGAGCTAAATCCCGGGCCTGGGATTCACATTTTGAAGAGTCATGCCAACTGTTTACTTTTGTTCTTGTGTTGGGATCAGTAACAAAAAGGAATATTGTGTTTCAGAAAGATCAATGAGACAGGACATAATTTTTTTCCTCTTTGAGTGAGGTTCTAAAACTAGTTAATCCTTGAGTATTTTTTGAGAGTTTAACCGTGCTTAGTTTCTGCCTTGTGAGAGTTTTGCAATATTTTGTAAATACATAAAGATGATTCCCTGTCTGATGTTCTTTTTATTTTGCAGTTAAAAAAATTAGAATTGTCCTAACAAGAGAGAAAGCTGCACTGACGGGCTTCGATTCTTGATGATTCTGTGACTTCTAGCTGGTCTGTTCCCATTTCAAGTGCTTTTCAGAATGGGGGTCATTGAGGAGATTTGATTTTAACTGTAGATTGTGTGATGTAGCACGGTCATTTCCTGATAAGTGATTTTTTTTGACATATGAAGCCTTACTTGTAATTAGTTTTTCTGAGTTGAAGGGATTTCAATTAATTGTTTTGTTAATCTTTATTATTCCTAGAAGAGAAGTGACTGAATGCCAACTAGGAATGCCCTTAGTAGACAGTTAAGTCTGTTAACTGTTGTCAGAAAGAATGACTTCATGCTAAACATTTTGCAAGTGTCACCAAAATGCAGGTGTATTATGTTAAATATTTCTTATGCAAGGTTAATTAGTTATTTGTGGCTGTATTTTGGCAGCTAATTCATGTGGATGTGTCAAGAATGTGTGTGTTTTGTTTATGGCTAAGGAGGCTGACTAGTAACATTTTCCTTGAGAATTTAGCCAACCAAAATAACATTGCCTGTGTTTTATAAGGTGGTAATGTAAATATTCTGTTTGGGTGACCATAACAAAATACATTTTTTCATAGTTGTGGAGCCTACAAGTCCAAGATCAAAATACCATCAGGATGGGTTTCTGGTGAAGACTCTGACTTATGATGGCCACTTTCTCGCTTTATCTTCCCATGGCCTTCCTTTTGTGAGTGGGTGGAAAAGCCTCTTTCCTATCTCTTGCTTTCCTTATAAGGACACCAGGCCTAGCAGGTTAAGGTCCCTCTTTGACTTCACTTAATCTCGATTACTTCTTCTGTAGATCCCATCTCCAAATACAGTACAGTCACATTGAGGTTGAGGTTTCAACTTACAAATTTGGGGTGGGAATGCAGAGTAAAAATCAGTTCACAACAGGTGGTACCATGAGGGTCTCTTTATTACTTGTTTGAATACTTTAAACTGCATCCAGAATGATAGTTTGTCATCACCTCCTGGTAACCTTGAGGTCCAGGCAATAGCCCTTGTCAGCCTCTTTAATATCTCATAATTGGCTTTTAACCTTACTGTATGTTTTTCCCTTACAATATTTAATAGTCTTTTACCAACAATTGTACTGAACACTCTCTTCAAAGAAGCTGGTTGGTTTGAAGTATCAGAAGTTGCACCGAGAGGAGGAAATTGGTAAAATATAATTTGGTCCATTTAGTTCTGTAAGTTCCCCAAATTCTATCCTTAGATTAAAATGAATCACTGGAAAACTTCATGCTTAGACTGTATTTGTAGTCTTTCAAAATCTTTAGGTCTGAATTGGATTTTAATGTTTGCTCCTGAAAGAAATTAAGAAATGGTATGTAAAATGCATTACTTAGTTTTAAGGTTTTTGTAGGGATCATTCACTGTATTGTATGTCTTCCTTATTGTATGTATGTATGTGTATTTGAATTTATTTTGTTTTCTTTTGAGATAAGGTCTTATTGTGTAATTGTAGTTCAGGCTCTTCTTGAACTTACCATGTAGCCAAAGATGGTCTGGAACTCATGGTGATCTTTCTGCCTCAGCCTCCCATGTGCTGGAGTGCTGGGATTATAGGTGTAGGCCACCACACTTGTCCCCCACCCCCCTTTCGGGCTTTAAGTTAATGATTCCTTTTGACATTTAGGCCAAGTGTAAAGTTTTTTTTAGTAGAACAAGAGTCTATCTTCTTGAGTGAGAATTGTAATACTGTGTATATCACTTTTTATCTTGGCTGCCTGGAAACTCAAATTTAGAGTAGGGGCTTTAATTCATTTAAACTATGCTTGGGTATTGTTTTGTCATATTTCTCTGTAGTCCCACTTTTTCATGTGTATTTTACTTTTTATTATTTACATTCTTATACAAACCATCTCAAATCTCTCTCTCTCACCCTCTCTCTCAAAATGAGGTGAGATATAATTAAACTGAAACTTGAATGTAGCTACTGTACTGTTTTTCAGTTTCACCATTAAATATTGGTTAAAAGTTAGTATTCTTTGACCGGGTGCTAATGTCTATGTAGTTTCAAAGAGCACCCAGAGTCAGTAAACATATAAAGAAAAGGTCTGATTTTGCTTCATAAATATCTTCAGGAATTTTAGAAGGGGGGAAGCTTTAGCAGAATGGGCTAACAATATTGTGATTCATAGATTTTTTTTATTTCCAGTAATAGCCAACGCTTTTATCCTATTTTATGTTTTACAAGGCACATTTACACAATTCTCCAATCATTACAGTGTTGTGATAAGCTAGTAATTCTTATTATCTTGCTTGTTGTATAAGGAAACACCAGACCTAGAGAGGTGAAATAAATTGCTCAAGGTTAAATTTACAGAGTCTTATTTGAATGGGTTTTTGCATTCCAGAACTTCTAGTCCTTTGAGATTTGCATGGGTGCCTCTTGTTTGATATGTCTGATGAGAGTGGTAAGAAGATTTTCTGGAATGTTCCTTATGGCTGTATTCTAGATTTGTGTTTTTTTCTTTTTATATTTTATTCTTTCTTTGAATGTTTTTCCCTTTGAGTGATGGGCACCTTGTGCTCATAGGTGTGGTTTTTCTTTTATTTAAGCCTCCTTTTGTCTTTTTAAAGAATATCGACTTACGTGCTTTCTCCTCTAGACTTCATTACTTTATTGAAGAGCAAAGTGAAAGCAAAATTGCTCCACAGATGGAACCAGTGATGTTGACTAGTTATTTTCCTTTTAAAACATTTGACCGGTCAACAGAAAATATAGCAGCTGGTATAAAAAAGGAAACAGACAAATTCAATTTTCAATCTCCAATTACTTACCCTGGGTTTTAATACTTGTTTATAGGACTTGCTTAGAGATGACAGTTTGTGAATCCATAGAACATACCTGTTTCTACTGGATTCTGTTAACAGTAGCTTTACAATACCATGGCCCTTTTAGCCCATTAGGCAAATAAGTTCTTTCCTAAGGATTAATTAGTCATGGTTATAGATGTAGTTCATCATGCAAAATACCAGAGCTGTCTTAATGAAAAATTCTTGGTGATTCAGAAATGTCTCTGTGTCCAGCTTAAATGCAGTGTTCCTCTGTGAACTTGAAATAGTTTGTAAATTATAATCATTTTGAGACAAGAATGGAGAAAAACCGTAAGAGTGATTCAGTAATCTGAATGCATCTTGGAGTGGCAACTTTAAACCTCATGTCTTTTCTTTTTTTTGTGGCTCTGGGGATTGAACCCTGGGCCTTGAACATGCTAGGCAAGTGCTATACCACTGAGCTACATCTTTTAACTCATACTTTTAAACTTTCTTGTCCAGATCCAAGACTTATTACTGCAAAAGCTCTGTGTCCATCTCCAGCTGTCCAGTGTTCTCTCTGCGTGTCAGCTGGAGTGTGATTAGGGTGTAGCAGCCCTGGAGTTGAAGGCAGAAAAGATAGGAGCTTGTGATGTGTATACCAGAATGAGCATGTGCTTTGGAGTCAAGTATACATAGCTTTTTAAAATTTGGTACTGGGGATCGAACTCAGGACCTTGTGCTTGTGAGGCAGGTATGATGCCACTGAGCTAAATCCCCAATCCAAGTACACGTAGCTTTAATCCCAGCTCTGATGTTATGTGTGCAAATTGCCTCTCTGGGCCTGGGATTTCTTACCTGCAAAAAGTGTGACGATCCTATCCAGCTCATTAGACTATTTTGAGGATTGTATTGAAGACAGAAAATAACTGTACTGTCTGTTGTACTATAAACACTCAGTAATTTGTGCCCTGTGCCTCACTTTCACCTCTTATTCCCAATATGTAGGACACAGAGATGTACATTAATTTCAGCATTTAGTTTTACATTTTTACAAATAGGAGATAAATTAAAGTTGGCTTGTCAGCACTTTCTGTCAAAGGTATCTTGGATAATTTTTGGTCTGTATTTTAAAAAATGCATTGTAATTTTAGGCTAGGTTACTAAAATTATACTGTCCATGTTGTGAGATATAAAACCTCTTTCTGTTTTGAAGTATGTTGTATTCATTTTTGAGCACATTTTGAGAGATAAGTTAGTGAAGCTATTATAAGTTAGATGGCACAGGCTGAGGTCTGTGACTTAAAAACTTTGTTCCTTGAAGAAACAACTCAGTGTCTTCTTTAGAAATAAGGTAATGGTATCCACTTTATAGGGTAAATGAATTATTACATTTAAAACACTTAGATTAAGCTGGGCTTGGGGTGCATGCCTGTAATCCTGATATTCTGGAAGGCTGAGGCAGGAGGATTGCAAGTTTGAGACCAGCCTGGGTAATTTAGCATGACACTGTCTCAAAGGCTGGGGCTGTAGCTCAGAGTGAAGGCCTTGGATTTAACCCCTAGTACCATGGTGCCCCCCCCCCCAGTCCGATAGCAAACAATAACAAAATCATTTAGTTTAATGCCTACCCCACAGTTAAGTTTTAAGTGTTAGTCTTTTTTTGAGGGGACTTCAGAGGAAAGCAACAAGAGTGATAGGCTGCTTGGAAGCCACAATGTTGAAGAAATAGTTGAAGAAATTGGAAGTGTTTAACTTGAGAATGAAAGCTATTTGAGAATCTTCTATAATTTAAAGGGATATATTATAGACGATCTAATAGACTTATTTCGTGTTACTGAAAAAGAACTAAAATCAATGGGTAGATATTATGAAGGAGCTGACTTTATTTTAATGAAAGGCTTTATAACAAGTAGAACTATTCAAAATTGCAATGAATTGCTTTTTGAGCTGGTGAGCTTTTCATTCTGCAGAGACTTAGATGGCTGAAGAGAGAGGTTCCTAACCTGGCTTAGGTAGAGTGAGCTAGGTGACAAATGTTCTTTCTATACTGCTCTCAGTTCAGGTCAAGTGACAGTCTTAAAGTAAAATAATCTCACACTGCAGCTTGCTAGGTCTTGCCAGTATGCCCAAAATCTTTATCTATAAAATTGTCTGCTCTTTCATGTGTTAGTGATCTAACATTCGTTGTTTTTTTTTGCAAATATTTATTGTTTGAGGCATTATATTTCTGGACTCATTTTGCAGAAAAGGAAACAGCTTGGAAATGAATCTTTACTTCCCACCATTGCTAGGAACCATGCTATCATTCAGTTCATGAAGGAATACAGTGATTTAGGTTGCTTCATTGTTGGGAGAGTTTTCTTGGGTCTGATATGTTTCTGAAGATCTTTTGAGCAAAAGTACTGAGAGCTCTTCATTTTAGACTTCCATTGTCAAGGATGTTTGCTTAGTAAAGTGCCTTGGAAAGTAAGTTTGTCCCTCCAGATGGAAGGGTGTTTGGTTGCTCAGGATTCCTCTTTGGTAAATTAGATGGCTTGAGTATCCATCTGGGCCCATCTGCCTAACCTGCATGGGACTTTGGGGCAAGGGGAACTGATGCAAATATACTGGTACTCATGCTGCTTGCTATGCTGTGAGTAATAAAGTCCTTAATTTCTGACGTAGGATTTTTGTTTCTTCTGTCAGCACTCATGAAATGATGGCAGGCTAACACATTAGGTTGCAAAGAGTAAACTCTCCACAACTCTTTACATTAAGGAAGAGTAAAGTAGGAATCTCATGCCCAGGGCTAAATGATCTAGTATTTGAGAGTGGTGAGATTTAAAACTTTGTTTCTAGCATATTTTTCATAATATTATTGAAAAAATGCTATTGCCATTGTGTTCTTGCTACAGGTTGAGCATCCCTAATTTGAAAATCAGAAATCTGAAATGCTCCAAATTCCCAAACTTTTTGAGGGAGGCCATCATACCACAAATGGAAAGTTCCATACCATGAAACTTTGTTTCATTACTAAAATTAGTGTATGAAGTTATTTTCAGGCTATGTGTATAAGGTATATATGAAACATATGGCGTATATATAAAATGTCACGTTTAGGCTTGGGTACCTTATGCAACATATCCTTATGCATATGCAAATATTCCAGAATCTTAAAAAAACCCTGAAATCTGAAACACTTGTAGTTCCAAGCATTTTGAATAGTGGAGACTCAATCTGTACTACAGTTACTGTTACTGTAACAATAATAGCTAACAAACACAATCAACATTTGTTGAGTGATAATGATATACCAGGCCTTGTGGTCTCATTTAACACTTACCAGTAATCTTATAAGGAAATATTGTATTATCTCCATTTCTTAGGTGAGCAAAATGAGATGCTCATATGGTGGAGCTAGGTTTCTTATTTAGGTCTGCAAACAAACCAACTTGGGCTTTAAATCCCTATGCTATCCCTTACCCTTGTTGTGTGAGGTAGGGCAAATTAATTTAACCTTGTCAGATCTCAGCTGGTTCCATTGTAAAAAGGGGAGGGGGCGATAATAGGACCCGAATCCTTTTGTGTAACCCTTTTGGATTACACACATTCTGTAAAATGTGCAACACAGCTGCTTCCTGGCAGCTAGTAAGCCTCTCTAAATATTAGATGCTACTATTATTTTTATTATCCTCTCTGCCTTCCTTTTCTCTAATTAAAAAAAACTTTAAATGGTCGTATACTCTCCAAGTTCGATAATGTGTTTTGGACTGAAGATAAAATGTCATTTATCCCAGTTTATATAAAGAGGATGAATTTCAAATGTGGGACAAACTTGGCACAGGATATTCCTTATACAAATATTTTCTTTAAAAATGAGAATAGGAGCAAAAATCCCCTGTAGACTCAATTTACTCTCTAATCTTCATTTTAGTAACCCTTTCTATTTCCTAGGTAACTCCTAATGATCCAGTAATGTGTTTTAGTGACAGCTGATGCCAGAGAAGGTGTCCTCTCTGGGCCTGACATTTTCCTTAATGGTAATTCTAGCTAGTTAAGGTAAACAATGTGAAATGTTTGTCATGTTTCCTTCCTCGGATGGTAGGGGAGAGAGGAAATTATGAAAGCATTGTAAAGATAACAGACTGATGCATTGTAGCTTTGAAAATTTTTGACTACAGTATTTGGTGTTACAAAGGGAAATGATAGAGTTAAATATCTAGGATCCCTTGCCTTTGGGACAATTGATAAACTGAAAGCATTGTGCTTTACTTTAGATTAATAGCCTAGATGCTTTCACATTTAAAGAGCAAAGTTATGTATCATACAAACATCAGGAAGACCTGCTAAGCTACTTGGTACCTATACATTGCAAGTAATCTTTGTAGCTTTATCTGTGAAACCAAGTTCCCCCTAAATTTTCCATTTTGATTTACTTTAGTAGTCAAATACTCATGTGATATTCTCTACCTGAAGGTAACCTAGGAAGGTGTCTGGTTTAGGATCACCAGTTTATCGGCAAAGAAACGATCTGGTATGGTAAAGCCCTCAGTTCATTCAGTTCCCAGTAAGGTTGCTTTCCTGAGTATCCCATACTAGCCTTTGTGGCTTTTGCTTTTTTTCTTTATTACATTTCTTTTACCCTCCATTTCATGTAATACTCGGTCTCTTGGCGTCTCTACCACATTTACAAAAATCGTTTTAAGGTTAGACTGAAGTCAAAGACTGGCCTCCTGAATTTTCCTCTAAATTGAAAAAGATGTTTTATATATTGTGTGACTCATGAATTAAGATCCTTTGCTCTGAATGGCAGTTTGGAGGAGTCTGTTGTACAGTATTTTGCTTGCAAGTATTTAGAAGTGGGTATGTGATTGATTTGCTGACAGACCATCTCTGAAAGCATTTCTAATGATGGACTTGTAATTGATTGCATCCATCATTCAGAGCCTAAAATAACCCCCACCCTAAATTAAAAAAGATAAATGAAATAAACTAGGCTGAATGTATAAGCTGACAAATCTGAAAATTTAATGAAACTCTAAATTACCGTGGCCAACAGATAAGAGGAAAAGGTTTCTTTGTTACTGATTATAATACTAAATTAAAAAAAATTATCCAAGAAAGATAATAGAGGAAACAAAGATCTGTGGCCCATGTATCAAACTAAGTTATTGAAAGATTTTTAATAAGTGTATCTATTTCATGCTCTGGTTATTGTTGATTCCTATCAATCTTGTTAGTGCTGTTTGAAGAATAGTAAATGCAGGACTGTCTTGTACTATAGCTTAGATTACTGCTGTTATAACAGATTTTAGAATTAATATGACCTTATTTCCAGACTACTGGGGTTCTGTACCAAATTCAGGTCATTCAAATGAGCTCTTTGTCTCAATATATGAGTAATTTTATCATTAGTATACTTTCAGCTACATGTGAAAGAAGACCAACTGAAAGTGACTTAAACAATGGATATTTATTATCTCCCCTAACAAGAAGTCGAGTTAAGGCAGCTTCAGCCCTGGCTGCTTCAGTGGCCCAGTGACAAAACTGTGGTAGGTTGGCATTTCCCTTGGCTTTTCCTTCCATACTTCTAAGATGATTGAAGTATCCGAGTGTCTCAGCTTTGTATAAAAATATGTAGGGTTGAGGAAGGGCACCTTTCCTGTTATTCTTTTTGTAAGAAAACTATTGCTAGAAGTTCCATAGATCTCATTGGCCACATTTTTTTTTTTTTTCTGGTAGGCGGAATAGAATTATTAGGAGTTACTGTGATTTACTCAGACAAATCAAGAGCTGCCCAACCTCTTGAAAAGTTCATACCTACCTGCTGTCTGATTAAAATCAGTTCTAAGGCCAAGGACACAAGTGAAAGGAAGGGCCAACAAACCCATTTTGATGGGCTACTGAAATTTATTGTGAAGGTGATTTTATATTTTCTGCTAGTAACGTACAATACTTTATTTCCTAGCTAGTAAGATGAATCTGCTGGCATATCGACGGAGTCACCTTTCTTGTGCTTTGCTTTCTAAATTTCACTCGAGTTGATATATTCTCTATCTTCACCAGGACTCTGTCTACTAGTGACGATGTTGAAGACAGAGAAAATGAAAAGGGTCGCCTTGAGGAAGCATATGAGAAGTGTGACCGTGACCTGGATGAGTTGATAGTGCAGCACTACACAGAGCTGACAACAGCCATTCGCACCTACCAGAGCATCACCGAGCGCATCACTAATTCCCGGAATAAAATAAAGCAGGTGAGCTTCATCTCATCTGGTGACTGTGGCTAGTACAGGTGCAGCTTGGAGGGGTGCCATGGTCCTCAGTGATGGTCCTCAAGAGTGGCTCATAATGGGTTTCTGCTGCGAGCCTGAAGGGTCCATGGAGGGAGAACGGTGGAGGATGAAGAAGACAAAGAGATACAAAGGCTGGGGCCAGGTGGAGCTTTCCTCCTGATGGGAGAAAAAGACTGCCAGGCAACTGCAGCATGTTTATTTATTTATAGTGGTAGAGGTAAGGAAAGTGCAAGGTGAGAAGGGGCTGGTCTGTAACTGGAACTGGGAGAATAGCTAAGCTGTGCAGAACATCATGGTTTGATGGTTTTGTGGAGAATGGATGGGGAGGAAGACATGTCCTCTTCTTGGCCAAGCCTTGCTCTGCCATGCCCTTTTGTTGCCTGTTCTCCTCCCATGGGGCCCTGCTTCATTCACAGGAGGAGGTGAGTTAGGCCTGGCCATAGTGATCTACACTGAGCGCTCCCAACAGGTTTCAGGAGTTTTGAGCCCAGAGACCATCTGGGGCTTGCTGCTGCTTCTGCTCTATGTCTTGGCTTCTGCAGTTACTTCTCACTGCAGGGAAAAATGGCCTCAATTTGAGGAAGACCGAAAAGAATCTGAATTGATGGGGAGAACTTTAGAGTCTCTTACTATTAGAGGCTCCCATCACAGTGTAGCAAGTATATTTAATGTGCTCATAGCTCACTTTTTATCTGTATAGGTATATTACTATCACAGTTAAAAAGATTTTTTTTTTTAAATTTTGGCTTTGAGTATGTCACCTAACTTGAAATTGGTTGCAGTTCCTCTGCAATCATTGTGTATTCTGTATATTTTTTTGTGAAGAAAATCTGACGTGCAAATTATTTGCACATACAATGAAATGTTTATAAAATATTTGAATATGTTTTAGTTATGATGAGCTTATATTAATTTTTTTTTAGCTTATATTAATTTTTATTTTGTAACTTCCTTGTCGTGCCTTGGAGCTGTTTCTTCTCTCTGTGTCTGTGTCTCTCTCTCTCTCTGTTTCTCTCTTTTCACCTTCCTGTCTCCTTTTGCTTTTGTGGTAAATCCTTGGTTCCTGGGTTACATGCCTTTAATATGTAAAGGATAAAGTGGGTTTTGGGGGTTTATTTTCGTATTTGACCAAGGGATGAACATAAAATAAGGCTTATGTACTGTTACATCATGATTATGTGGATCTTGGCTGTGTATTTTGATGTCACTCTTTTAATACATTTTAAGTTACAATAATTGGTACTTTATTGAATACCCGTTCCTTGCCAGGCATGATCGTATCTATTCTCTCAACAAATTTAAATTTGAACTCTGGTCTTCTTGACTCCAAAGTCTTTAGTGCTGGTTTTCAGGCATTAAAAAAAAAGTTGCGATATTTTGCATAACCCTAGTGTATCAGATATTAAGAGAAGTAGTGCTTTTTGTTTATTTGATATTACAGTGAGAGGTCCAAATCATCATGTGTATTGCCCTCCTTACACTTGGCAGCTGCCCTCTCTAGTTCCTCCTGAGGGGATGCACGCTGCACAAGACTGTAGCTTGAAGTTCACTGCTCTGTGCTATGAGATTGGTAGGGAACTCTTTGGCCAGTGCCTGCCCAGAAATGCCCATAAATACTTATGGCATTCTAACATGTTTTGTTTTGTATTCTCTAGACCTTATAGTATGATTTTATAGGCAGATACAAGTTATGCTTCTAAGAATACTACTGGTACATGATTTTCACTCTAAGAACCAGTAAGCTCTTAATCTTTTTGAAGCAATGTACTGACCTCTTTACATTTTAAAAATAACTGCTTGTAAAGTGATGAATTCATCCTATGGATTTATCTATGAAACTAGGTAAAGCTGTAGATCAGTTCCTCTAGATTTAAAGTAAACTGTAGTCCGTTTTGACCCAATATACTAAGCTTAAAAGGGGTCAGAAAATGAATGTATAGAGCTGCTGACCTTCTGGCTTTGCCTTGGGTAATCACAGGGAAGGTGAAGGACCTTTTGGTATTTGTATTTTCTGATTAGTTTGGTTGACTGAAAAGACTTTGTCCTAATCTCGCGGGAAGCACCAGCACTGATTTCTGCTTTGCTCCCTATCACTCTGAGTCGATAGCATCTTTGCTGCAAACAAAAAAATGCTCACTTGGTACTGAAAAAGGGGACTTCATCTTGAGGATTGCACATTTGTTTTTAGTAGCCACACTCTTCTTTCTTCCTCATTTTCAGTGTACTGGGATTCTGAGCAAAAGAAAACAAACAAAAGAAACCTTTATTACATCAGTGTCAAGAAAGTAAATGTCACATAATTCAGTGTTATGAATTAGCTTCAGTGTTGGGAAGAGAAATAAAGGGCTATAGCTCTTTGCAAAAAAGCCTTTAATAATTGATTACTAGAAGAAGAAAAATGTTGGGGCAAAATAAAAGTATGTTTTTGTTGCATAATTTGACAGTTTTGTACCATGAAAGTCCATTTCTTATCACCAAGGAAACACTGATGTTTCCTCACTAATTTTTCCTTGTTGTTTTTGCTTTTTAATTGCACTTTGGATTCCATACAAGGTATAGGTATATATTTTTTCAAAGTAAAAATGAGGAAGATTCATTCATCATTGGGCTACATTATTTTAGAGCCAAACAAGATGTTGAGGATGTGTAGAACTGAATTGAAATACTCTTTCTGTTCTCTAGCAAAAGAATATAATGAGGTTTTATTCCATAAATATTTATTGAATTCCTGATACTGTTTTAGGTCCTGGGACTATACAAGTGGAAAAAACCAGTTCCTGTCCTCGTGGGGCTTATATGCTAGTGGGAAAAGAGAAAAACAAACAGATAATATTTATTAACACCTAATCTCTATATTTTGAGTGTCAGCTTTGTGCTAAAAGTATTGTTCAAGGCTCTGGGGTATAGAAATGAAGAAAACAGACAAAATTCCTGTCCTTGTGGAGTTTACATTCTAAGCTATATTTTAATCAGGAGAGACAGACTATAAACTAATAAATAAACAAACAGATGAACTAACAGATGGTACGATGTATTCAGAAAGGAAAAAAATTAACGAAAAAGCAAGGAAGGAAGACTAGGGGGATGTTCTTTTAATTAGGTTTGTCAGGGAAGGCTTTACTGAGGTTACATTTGAGCCTAAACCTGAAGGAGATGAGGGTGCCCAGGAAGGTCACTCCAAAAAGTAGGGATAGAAGGTGCAAAAATCCTGAAGCAGTGTTGATTAGAAGTTTGAGAAGCGAAGAGGAGGTGAGGGGCTGGAGTACAGTGAGGAGTGGAGATAGTGAATGAGAGAGCTTGTAGGTGAGGGATGGTACAGTGGGCCAGGGCACATAGGGCATCGTAAGTCACTGTCTTAATTGCTTTCTTGTTGGTGAGGCAGACTACTTGACACCTACAACTTAAAGGAGGAGAGGTTTATTTTGGCTCACAATTTGTAGAGATTTCAGTCCATGATTGGCTGTCTCCAAGGTAGAGTGGCATGGCAGAGGGGCAGTGTAGAGGAGAATTGCTCATTGCAAGGCAGGCTGGAAGCAGAGAGAGAGATCAAAGGAGAGTGATACACCTTTCCAGGCCATGCCAATAGCAACCCACCTCTTCCCACCAGGCTTCAACTCCCAACATCGCACCCAGCTATAAACTCATCAGTGGACTAATCCAGTGATAAGTTATCAAACCACTGTGATGCAACCCCCCCCCCCCCGCCAGGCTCCACCTGTGATGAGATCATGAAGGTTTGGGGACGTCTAGATATAAACCACAACAGTTACTTAGAAGGGCTCTGATTTTTAACTTGGAATAGAATGGGAAATTGCTGTAAGGTTTTGAACATAAAGTGACAGAATGTGAGTAACATTTAATTATTTTTTTTATTTTTTGGTACCAGGGATCGAACTCAGGACCTTGTGCTTGCGAGGCAGGCACTGGAACCAATGAGCTACATCCCCGGGCCCAAATTTTTAAAATGCCTTCTCTAGATGCTTGGGTAGGAATGAAGAGTTGGTTGGATGGACATCTTCATATTTATGCATTGCCCCCTTCTAAAGTGTAATATCACAGAACTGTTTATACTTCCCATTTTTAACATCAGTTTCATATATTAATTTATGTTATATTGGTAGAATCTGTGTTCTTGAGATAAATGAGAGATGCTGGATGGTTTTGCCTTTCCCCAGATGCCCAAACTTTTTTACATTGGTGAATTCTATTTGGAATATTTTTATATATTTTAAAATGTGCAAATAAAATACCATATGTGATTGATGAGGTCAGCTAATATGGCTAATAAACAAAATATTTTGGTGATTCTGTTATTTTTGAGAGCATTGTAAAATTGATCAAAATGAGATGTTATAACATTAGAAATCCTCAAAACCCATGAATTCTGCCAGTGTCTTTAGTAATGACTGTCTGATATAGCAGCAGCATCAAAATAGATGAATATGGGCCGGGGATTTAGCTCAGTGGTTACACCATCTGCCTTGCAAGCGCAAGGACCCGAATTTGATCCCTGGTACCAAAAAAAAAAGAGAAAAGACTAGATGAATGTAAGTTGGTACAAGTAGGAGACTTGGTCCATGTAAGAGATATTTGTTTATATTTCACTTTGAGTGTTTTTCTGTGGTGTACTGGGCAGATGAGATGATGTCAGATTTCTTTAAAGATACTAAGTACTGTAGTCGGTCTAATGCTCATCACAGGAGCAGACTGAAGGGAGGACATAGAGATTTGGCTGTGTTGTGATGTATACATCTTACATTTCACCCTGGTTTTTTTTCCCCTGCTCTCTTGCTACTAGATCAGGCTCTGAAACACATTTTTCTCGCCTGTAACTAGAAATAACTACGTGATTATTCAAGTGAACTTGTTAGAGCTTAATTATTCAGTAATGCAATGTTCATTACTTAAAATTTGCCTAAAATAACTTTTTGGCTTTATATGAAAGTATACCTTGAAAGGTAGAATTAGAATGAAGAATAGCCTTAATTAATATAAAGAATGTCATAGTAAAACAGCATGGTTTTTGTAGGAAGTTATTTATGGCCCAAATTTAAAATGGAAATTCCTAGCTACTTGTTTGAGAAAGGCAGAAAACACTTCAAGTTTCTAGAAATGGACATGGTAAACAGTGGGCACTAATGAGATACCATAATTTAAAATCGGGACAGTAGTCTGGAGTTCGTTCATATAGTCCAAGATGAGATAATCTTTACATTAAGTTCAACTCTTTCTGTATTTGTGTATTGTATCCACACTCAGCTCAAAGAAAGGTATTGCCCTTCGACAGAGTTGTGGGGAGCCTCTCAGAGAATTTAAGACCTTAGAGTGGCAGCTAAAAAATGAAAAGAAAAAAAGTATGGGAAGTAAAAGCACGAGTGTAATTTTAAAATGATCTGTAGTTCCAAAGGGATTTAAAACCTGACATTGAGCAGTGTTTCCCAAGTTCTCTATTTTGAGGTACTTTCTATGAAATTCTATGGAAAAATTGACCTGGGGACTTGTGGCAGGCAAATAAATGTCTATGAAAGCACTTATATGCAGATTTACTACTGAAATAAAACAAAGAAATTAACAACGAAAGGTATAACTATTTTATACTTTGAAAATTGAGGATAATATTGACTTGGATTAATCTGCAATGACCATCTCTTGCTCATAGGGAACTTTTCAGGGTGTTTCTGTTCTATGGTTTCAGTGAACTGCTTCCGCACTTACTGTGCTTTATTTAGAAAATATATACACTTAGAGATCTGTTCTACTATTTCTCCTTGATCCAAATTTAGGACTTTCTTCCTTTTATGATCTAAATGTTATAGCCTTCCATCATTTTCCCCATACCTGTATCTCTCAGATCCTTGTAAGAATATTTCTGCTTTTCCTTTCATGAAAGATAAGGTAGCGTTAGTTAAAAGGTCCATTTAGTTTTTTTCACCTCTTTATCTTTCCCTAGGCTGGGCTGCAAAAATCTTCACTTTTCTGCTAGCCACAACATTTCTCATTTCTATTCACAGTAGCCTCTGGGGCCATATTTTCCTTATTTTCTTTTCTTCTAATAGTCTCTGATTTGAATGACTTGCAGCTCTTGTATATGAAAACTGAAATTCTTGGTATTGTGGAACAGGTGGTTAGGAGCAAGATACTAAAATTTTGAAGAGACAAAGGAAACTTGTCTCTGTATAAATTTGCTTAAGGAGTTATTCAATCTTAATTATACTTTTCAATTAAGTAGAATAGAATGAAAATATCACTTATAAAAGTAGAACAGGGATTTGAGAAATAAATATATATGTATAGTTTGGTATTGATGGGCATAGGTTGGTCCCCCATCTTTTAAATGACAAAAATTATATTGATTTATTATGTACAACATGATATTCTGAGATGTGAATACATTGTGGAATGTCTAAATCAAGCTAAATAACATGTATATATTTTTTTTAAAGAGTAGGAAAATTTATTGGGGAATAGGAATAGCTCCTGAGAGACAGGAGAGGTCTCGAATGGGTTGCCCAGTAACGTCTGTATTACCTCCCATATTTACCCTTTTTTTGGTGGTGAGAATACTTAAACTATATCAATTTCTTTTCTTTTCTTTCTTTCTTTTTTTTTTACATTGATTGATGGAATTAGGTGCTGGGAATTGAACCCAGGGCCTTGTGCATGCTATGCAAGTGGGCTCATATTACTGAGCTACACCATCAGCTTTAGAGATTTTAGATTATGCAGTATATTGTTATTAACTATAGTCAGCATGTTTTATGATGATTCTTTAAAAATTTTATTCAGATTATTAAACTGAAATTTTATATCCTTTGACCAACTTCTGTCTAATCCTACACCCTGGTAACTGTCACTTTTGGTGTTTAGGTTCTTTTTTTTTTGAGACAGGGTCTTGTTTTCTAGTGCAGGCTGGTCTTAAACTCACTATATACCCCAGGCTAGCCTTGAGCTCACAGAAATCCTCCTGCCTCAGCCTCCTGCTGGGATTATAGGTGTGCATCATCACGCCTGGCAGTAACCATCACTTTTATTCTAGTCTATGACTTTGACTTTTTAAGATTTTACATGTAAGTGAGATCATCTAGTATTTGTCTTTCTATGCCTAACTTCACTCAGTATAACCTCCAGGTTCATCGATGTTGTTGCAAATGACAATATATCTTTTTTTATGGCTAAAGAGTATTCTATTGTGTATGGAAATCACATTTTCTTTACCTCTTCATCCATTGATGGACACTTGGGTGGATTCTCTATCTTGGCTATTGTGAATAATGCTTCAGTGAACATGAGTGTGCAGATATTTCTTTGACATACTGTTTTCATTTCCTTTGGATTTATAGATGTTTCTTGATTTATGGTAGGATTAATCCTGATAAACCCATTGTAAGTTGAAAATATCACAAATCAAAAATGCATTTAATACACACAACCCCCTTGTTATGGTTTAGATCTAAAATATCCCCCCCAAAGTCTCAAGCGTTTGAAAGGCGATTACATCATGGGATAGTATATTCATTAGTGGATTTATCCATTGATGAGTTGAGTAGCTAAATGTTTTGTTAGGAATTGGGGTCAGGTTGGAGGTGGGTCACTATGGGTGTAACATGGAAGGTTGTATTCTTGTCCCCAGTTCCTCTCTTCTCTCTCTGGATTGAGTACCTTTTCCTCTGCAGTGCCCTTGTGCCATCTTGTTCCTGTCTTGGAACCACCTAAGCCGTGGATTGGTGTTGGGTATTTTGTCCCCGTGATGGAAAAGTGACTAATACACCACTGAACATCCTACTTCAGCAACACAGTACATTGTGAGAGATTGGCTGTTTCATTTGGAACTATTGCTTGCTGTCACTTCCCAGCATTACCAGAGGATCATACAGCACTTCACTAGCTGGGAAATGATGAAAAAGATCAAAATTTGGAGTAGGGCTTCTTCTGGATGTGTATCACTTTTACACCATTGTGAAGTTGAAGCATCATAAGTTGGGGACCTTCTGTATGTTCAGTAATGGGATTGTTGGGTCATATGTTATTCTGTTTTTTTTAGGAACCTCTGCACTATTTTCCATAATAGCTGTACTTCCTATCTTTACTGAAGTATAATTTACATACAGTAATATGCATATATTTTGAGAGTACAGTTCAGTGGCTTGGGCAAATGCAGTACATTCAATCCTTGAATGTATTGTCATAACCCCAGGGAACTCCTTCCTGCCTTTTTACAGTTACTTCTCTCTCACATCCTGCTCCACTGTGATTTCAATTCTATTATTGTGGATTAGTTCTGGCTGTTCTAGAACTTCACACCTTATGTTCTCTTTTGTATCTGGCTTCTTTTGCTTATCAGAGTATTTTTGAGATTCTTCATGTTTCTTCCTTTTTGTTGCTGACTGACCCCATGCCTAAATTTTAAAATAACATTTCTGTATATGTGAGACTTTTCTAGTCAAAAAGCGGAAGCCTTGGAGCAATTTAATAATAGAAGTTCTTGTGTCTACAGTTTTGTTACCCAAGTTTAGGGAATTATTTTGGTAAAATTCATTTTCTACATTGTCTGATGACTATGCTTTTTTCTCCATAAATTCTACCTTACTTTCACTTTTACTTCCATATAATGAACAAAAGTGGTACTTGAATGAATTACGTTGTATATATGCTAGTATGAAATGCCATTATAGCCTTTTCCCAGTCAGGTAGGAGTTTGCCCAGCTTTATTGACACTTTGTAAGTTTATCCCCCATTCTTATTCAAAAGCCTAGTTAGGTGTTGTATGACATAAAATTTATTTTTAAATTTTTCTGTTTCCATAGCAACTATTACACATGGAGGAAAAAAGCTGAGAATTGTAGAACCAAGGTGATATGAGTAGGATATTAGAAACCAAATTCTGGGCTGGGGATTTAGCTCAGTGGCACTGCCCCTGCCTTGCAAGCGCAAGGTCCTGAGTTCGATCCCTAGTAGCAAAAAAACAAAAAACAAACAGAAAAACAACAGAAAAAAGACTAAAGAAACCAAATTCTTACAGATGTTAACTAAGATTTCAAATAGAATGAGTTTAAAAGCTGAAGTTCTTATTCCAGAGACCAGGAACTCTAAGGGGAATCTGGGAATGGCCTAAAGAACTATATTTAAAAGTCAAATCAAGCCACAAATGATGATTAAAAACTAGGCATACCCTGCCTCATCCTACTCCAGGCCCACTTCTGACACGTCAGAGATACTTACTTTTATGCTTCTAGTATCCACTCACTTAGATGTTTTTATTTCTACTAGTTGCTTACACTATTTTTTTCTTGAATATCCTATTTTAGACATTGTGTATCATGTTCAGCTATGGAAGATGAGGATTTATTTAGTTGTCCTTCTACTCTTTCCCCCACTCCATCACATATTCCTTCTTAATCCTCTAAAAATAGTAGTTGTATCCTATGGTTGGTTAAATAGACAGTGCTCATTTTATTATAACTATAAATATTTACAGCTAAGCCATGCAGTATGATAAATTTTCTGTTGTGTAGTTTTTTTGCTGCTGTTATTTTTCCTGAAATTAATGATTGAATGGTCCTGTTGCTTTTCATTTCCTGGATCCCATGTTTTATCTCTTTTATTTTGATGGTGCACATTCTTCAGAAATTTCCCAAGATGTGCTGCATATAATGTTTACTTCTTGAGAGTTTATACATCTGAAAATATGTTTATTATTTCCTCATACTTGAGTGAGAGTTTTTCTGGGAAATAATTCCGTCTCAGAATTTTGAGGATATAAGATTCCTTTGTCTTACAGATTTTGGTATTGCTGTTTAGAAAAGTGTGATGCCATTCTGATTCCTTACCCTAGAGAGTCTGCCTTTTTTCTGTTGAAAGCTTTTAGATTATCTCTTACCCCTGTGTTCTGAAGATGTTGAGATAGACTTTTTCTCACCCCATCGTCCTGAGCATTTGGTATGCTTTTTCAACCTTGGAACTCATCATTTTGTTCTGGAAAATTTTGTTTCTGTTTTTAAAAATGTGTTGGTATTTTTCTTCACTCTAATTTTCCTCCCCAGAAACTTGTATTTGGCAAATATTGGACTCTTAGTTCAGTCCCCTCATTTTCTCCTATCTTTTATCTTTTGGGTGTGCATGTGTTTTCCTCCTTGGAGAATTCATCATGGATGTCTTCTAACCTTTCTATTGGATTTTAAAAAGTTTTTATCATGTAAAATCTTTTTCAAAGAGTTGTTTTTATCAACTCTTTTTATAGTTAAAACTTTTTATAGTTAACCTGATTTGTTCCATTGATGTAATAACTTCTCTTATTTTTCCTCTAAATATGAATTGTCCTTTTTAAAAATTCTGTTTCCAAGCTGGGGTCAGTAGTGTATGCCTGTAATCTTAGTGGCGAAGGAGGTTTAGGTAAGAGGTTTGCAAGTTTGAGTGCAGCCCAGGTAATTTAGGGAGACAGTGACTCAAAATAAAAAATAAAAACAGATGGGGATATAGCTTAGTGGTGGAATACCTTTGGGTTTGATCTCTAGTACCCCCCCCCCCCCATATTCTGTATGGTTCTGCTCCCCTATCAACTACCCCTCCCCATCCCAGTACTATTTTCTTTTTGTATGTTTTGATGCATGTCTTTCCTTGAGTGTTTGGTGATCCTTGGCTAACCATTTGTATGCAAGAGGGAAAGAACTAATTGGGAACTCATAGCATGTTATAGCACTCATCTAGAACTCAGCTGTTTTTTCAGTGAAAACTCTAGAGTCAGTATGTATCTTAAGAAGTCTTTTTTGGGCCTGGGATTTAGCTCAGTGGTTCTAGTGCCTGCCTTGTAAGCACAAGGTCCTGAGTTTGATCCCCGTACCAAAAAAAAAAAGAAAAAAGAAAAAAGGAAGTCTTTTCACTTGAATCAGGTCATTTTTCCTAAGGAGAAAGCCATAACTCTCGTGTGTTTGGGGTATGAGTCAAGCTGCCACTGTTACTGAAATCTAATCATTAAAGGAGGATGAAGGTCCAGAGGGGCTGAGAATTATACCACCTAATAGGTTCCCCTTTGACTTCATCTTCCTATTTCATTATAGTGCCTCATACCTTTCTCTTACTTACACCTTGTATTTCTTTTTCAGATTCTTTATAAATAAGCTCTCCCCAGATTTGACCAATGCTAAGGAGAAGAAATTATGTCTATGAGGCTTGATAGGGATCTGTGCCTCAAAATACTTCCACAGAAAGTTTTAGCTGTGTACCCCTAATCTTCCCAGTCATAGTAAGCCCTGCTCCAGGCCAAGGTGTTCAGATTTCTCTAGTCTGCTAACTTAGTACACAACACTCATCTTGATAGCTTTCAAAATTTTGTGGCCATGTCTTATTTGCTGTTCCTTCTGTTTTCTTTTCTTGATATTTTGTACTTTAAAAATTCCCTCTTTGCCATTACTTTTTTGGAGTTGCAGAATGGAAAAGTGATAACTAGGATCAACTTTATCAGAGTTTTCCATGGGGTCTATGCTCACTTCCCCCCCCAATTAACTAATATTCCACTATGCTTATTTCTCAAGGGACATCACAAAGTCCTCTTATTCAAGACTTTTATTTGTATTTTAAACATGGGAGAATTTCATAAAAGTATCATGTGTGCCTTATCCTGCAGTTGTAGAAATAGATTAGGTGGTTTCTTAAGAAAGCTTTTTATCTTAGCATTCTATCTTTATATTTTCCATGCCTGTTAGAAAAAAAAATGTTGAAATTTAGTTTATAAGTGTAGTTTCAGTGAAATGTTGCAATGTTGAAATTTGGTTTATAAGTGTAGTTTCATTTGGTGCCACCACACCAAATCTCATAGAAGGAGAATACAGATTTTCAGTTGACAAATATGTGGTAGTCTTTTTAGGGTGATGGAAATGTATGTTTACTGAAGACTTGGATTATACAGGTGTGCACATGTGGCAGAATTCATCAAATGATATATTTGAAATGCATTCCTTCACAAATTTTACCTCAAAGAAGAAACAGAAACAAAATTGGAAACAGTGTCAAACTCTAAATAAAAATGTGTATTAGAATTGTCAAAAGTATATGCAAGCAGATCTATGAATTATGAATGACCATGAATCTCTATCATTTCATGGTGTAAAAATTGCACATTTTAATTAAGGTAAAAAATAAAAGCTTATGTTTACCATGTGCATTGTGCCTGTCCCTCTTTCTTCCCCTCCCTTTTATTTTTATCATATTGTTAGTTATATACTCTGCAGATCTACAGAATGATGTAGATTATCTTATTTAATGTCTAATGTTTAGAATATAAGGCAAAAAATTTTGGTATGTCCTGTTGAGATTATGTTTAGGTGTACCTACTGTTTTGGGAAACTGAGGAAACGGCTCAGTTGAGAAGGACACTCAGATCCCTGATTGTAAACTTTACCTGGAGTTCTAGAGCTAGAAGCATGGACCATGTGACCTGTCAGCTGAGTAGATCATCCACAAGGAGGTTTGGAGAATGGCATTAAATTCTCAAATTGATCATTCCCCTTTTAGACATATTAACATTTATATGGTGCTTTGTATTTTCTTTTTGCTTTATATCCTTAGTAATTATTTCTAGATTCACTCAAAGGTATGTTGGGAGTAATTTTCTAATTTCATGGCAGAGAAAATACAGATACAGAGAAGTAGGGATGCATCCAGGTAAATCAGTTTCAGAACCAGGATTAGAATTTTGCAAGCAGACCAACCAAGAGGAATAAGTGGGACTGGGAATTAGGAACTGTTACATACAGTAATCTCAATAAGGAATACTAACTACATTATGGGTTTAGGCTGGCAAACCTTTGGACTAACCCAAGATTGAATCTGTTGTATACCAGGTAAAAGAAAACCTTCTTTCATGCAAGATGTTGTTGCACTGCAAACGGGATGAACTTCGGAAACTGTGGATCGAAGGAATTGAACATAAGCACGTCCTGAACCTGCTAGATGAAATTGAGAACATCAAGCAAGTGCCTCAAAAGCTAGAACAGTGCATGGCCAGCAAGCATTATCTCAGTGCCACTGACATGCTGGTAAGAGAACAGCCTATGCTGAGGTTTTTTTCTGCGTAGATTAAAAAAAATACTTCTTTTTTGTTCTCTCAATTTTGTGATGTATGTAGTACATTACAAAACTTCCCTTTTGAGATTCACAAGGCTTTGAAGGTGATGTTCTCTTCCTCATTTCATGTTTGAAGTGGCAGATGATTATTACGTATTCTTTGCTTTGGAACAATGGCAAGACATACTGTATAATGGAAAGGGAGGAGTACTTAAATCATGTTGGAATCATAATAGGGAGTGTTGTTAAGCTTCAGAGGAAGATAATCTCATTTTTGTTGTTTCGGTTTTTGCGGTTTTTGCTTTGTTTTGTTTTGCAGAGTTGAACTCAGAGATTCGCACATGCCAGGCAAGTGTACCACTGAGCTGTATCCCCAACCCTTTTTTTCTAAAATTTTATTTTGAGACAGGATCTTACTAAATTGGCCAGGCTCTCCTAAAACTTTTGATCCTCTTTTCTCAGTCTCCCAGGTAACTGTGTTCACAGGCATATGTCGTCGAGCCTAGCATGAATCCCATTTTAAAGAATGAAATCTACATGACACAGAATTTTTAAAGATTTATATAAGACTTGGTATTCAACAAATTATTTGAAAAAATGTTAACTTTAGGGCTTTGTGGGGTTTTTTTCCTTCAATTAATAACAAAGTAAATAAGTCTTTTTGGTTCCGAGGATCAAACTCGGGACCTTGCTCTTGTGAGGCATGTGCCAGAGACACTGAGCTAAATCCCTGGCAAAGAAAATAAGTCTTAAGGGGCCAGGGATTTAGCTCAGTGGTTTCGCTGCCTGCTGCACAAGCACAAGGACCCGAGTTCGATCCCTGGTACCAAAAAAAAAGAAAATAAGTCTTAAGCTAGAAGCAACCTTGTTAAGCAAGAGTACTCTACAACCTAATCTTTGGCCTCTATCTTAGTTCTTACGAAGTTGCAGTTGGTGGTGAGTATGAAGCAAATGAATAAAAATAAAAATGCAGATTTTGCTCCCTAGTAATCCTCACTTTCCCAAGGCCTGTGGCTCTTTAAGAGGGCCACCCTATCTTCCTGCCTGTTCTACACACATACATACCCACTTGCATCAGAGTTGGCAGAGGATCACAGAAGCTCTCAGCAGCAGGATGACTGTATTTGAATTGTTTTCTTTTCCCCAAGAGGTAAAAGCCCTTTATCTTTGTTTCTCCAAATTAGATTGGCTATAACACTGGGAAAAACACTGAGGAGAATTGGTGGGAACACAGATTAAATGTGCTAAGTATCTCTAATTCATTCCAACTTCCAAGAAGAATTTTGCTAAAAGTCTTTCATGAGATGTTTTAAGGAAAATGGATAACGAAAGTGTGGGAACTGTCATGGTATTCTATCATGTATTGAAAGCTAGTTATGAATGGACTGAACAGTCAGTTTTCACAGTGGAAGGTTAATAATGGTCTGCTCATGGGAATGGCAGAAGGATTGGTTGCTTCCAGTGTCTTATTCAAGGTGACATCTTCCTTAATAATGACTATATGTTGTTCAACAGAAAAATACTACTTTTCGTCTTTAGGGTTGGGTTATGCTTATTTGGGCTAAATTATCAGGATTCAGAAATCAGTAGATGTATATGTATATATTTGTGTTGAATATATACATCTATTTGAATTACAGTTTTTGGCAGTAGGCCTACTTTGAAGTAAATGCCACATATTAAATTGGATTATTAGATTTTATTTCTGTATTATGTTCATTTTAGGAGTTCAGATTTTTGGTTTATGGTTTTATTACTGAAGGGCTAATTTATTTACTTAGGTTAATCAATAATGAATACTATCTCCCTTTTAAAAATTTGATTTATTTTTCTTTAAAAAGGACTTCATTACATGGGAAATTAAGTGGGGAAGAACTCAGGTGTTGAGGGTGAAGGAATATAGGCTATAGTTTATACCTTTACACCTTTGCAGAAGGAAAAAAATCCCCTTTTTGACAGAATATTGCTTTGCAAAAGAAAATGATTTTTTTCTAATAAAAATATCTGAGATCTAAATAGAACCAGTTTCGGTACCATGATCATCTGTTTTATTTAAAACCATGTGGTTGTGAGTGAGAAGTGGGGTGGTGAGGAAGAATAGTTGCCTCGAGAAAAGTGTGTGAATAAGACATGTTTCCAAGAAGTTTTGTTCCTTTTGTTTTTTATTTGTAGTTGTTTATATATTGTAATGCTAATCCTTTATCTATTAGCTGGGTTACAAATATCTAAGTTGGTAGTGAATCTTTTCACTTTGTTTATGGTGTCTTTTATTATAAAAGTTTAAAAATTTTAACACAGTAAAATTTCTCAATCTTATTTGTTTGTATCACATGATTTTATTTTAAGAACATTTGTTTTGCCCCAGTGTCATACAGAGAACCTCCTATATTTTCTTCTTTAATCCATCAAAAGTCCATTTTTATATGTGATGTGAACTAGGGATCTAATTTTAGTTTTCTCCTTTATAGCCAGTTGGCTCAGACTATTTACTGAAATCCTTTTTCTGTTGATTTACAATGCCAATTGTCACACACCAAGTTTTCACCCATTCATAAGTCTGTTTCAGTGTTCTTTTTTTTGTTCACTTGGTCCTGTCTGTACCTGTGAACTAGGTTTTTTTTTTTTTGGTACTGGGGATTGAACTCGGAACCTTGAGCTTGCACCGCAGGCGCTGGAACCACTGAACTAAATTCCCGGCCCCTAGGTTGTTTTAATTGTTACAATTTTGTAATATAACTTGATAGGAGGTAAAATACATTCCCTCATTTTGCTATTCAAAATTATCTTTGCCGTTTTTGATCCTTTATTCTTCTACAGAATTCCACAAAAAGTATAAGATTTTGATTGAATTTAAGAGCATTTCTATGTTAGCAATATTGAGCCTTCTATCAGTGAGTAGTATATACCTCATTTATTGAAACCTTCATTTATGTCTTCTAGTAATGCTTAGTAATATATTCCTTAAAAGTTTTACATATATTTTGTTAATTTAATTGGGGCACCATATATTTTTTGGAAAGATAGTAGCTCTTTATTTGAGACTTTTGAAAGATAGTAGCTCTTCATTTATTAAAGTTTCTAGTTATTTGTTGCTGGCATATAAGTATGTGATAGATCTGTCTTTTTAAATTTACCACTTAGTTTCCTGAACTGATTTCCCAATCCTGTCTGCTTGGAAAATGCTGAGGTATTCTTTAAGACTTGGTGCAAATCTCATCAACTCTCTGAATGTTTGAGATACTTAGACACTTTTTGTTTTGCTTTATGCTTTTGTAAGCTGCATGTATCTCATTGTGACATAATTGCTTTTATTTGTGTGGTAGGTCCCTGAGGATGGGGTTGTGCCTTATCTACTTTTTTCTGCCCTATACCTACATAGTGTGGAATATAGTCAGAATTCACAAATCACTACCCAAAAGCAATAACTACGTGAAAGACTTTAATACTGGTACATATAAAAAAACTTGTTCCTTTTCTAGGAGTCAGGTCTGTTTTTTATCCTCTTGTTAGTTTTTTTTTTTTTTTAGTGATGAGCTTCTCCTGTTTCTAGACTTTCTCTTTTGAAGTGTTTAAATGAACAACAATTATAGCATAGTTAATATGTAAGCGCACCTCTTACACCATTTTAAGTATATGGCATTTGTTAACCCAGTTAATTTTCACAACAAGACCAAAGGTTTCTGAGATTATTATTTACAGATGAGGTAGTTGTTTTACATGACCTGGGGAATTGGAAATTGTGTGTACATCCCAATTAACAAAAATTTCATGGAGGTAGGACTTAAAAGTGTGTTGTAAGAGGTTGCAAATATTCTTCAACTTGGTCTTTTGTTTATGAATGAAGAGTAAGTTCTATAATTGCTCTTTCACTGGACTTCATATAAAAAATAATCAGATTTCTTTTCCCCATGATTATATGTTATTAGGAGTAAAATCTACTTTAGGAATCTCAGAGGTGCAAATGGAAATCTTTGCTAAACGACATCAGAGGAAAGTAAAGACAAAACAGTCTAACCTTTCAAAACTCCCTAATTTTCTTGGGTTTATTTGTCTGAAGATTTTGCATTTTCATTTCAAGGCAGGTGCAGATGCAGATATGTAGTAATTTGATCCCTACTCAGTTTAGGTTAATAAATCCAGAGTAAATAAATTAGTGGTGACCTGTTCTTCTTGGTAGCTCCTGCTATTCCTGCTTCACCATCAAACTGGTCTAGTAGCTATAGGCTGGGCTTGTAGGTTGGACATTTATTTCTTCTTTTGATATGATAACCCCAAGTATTGCATAAAATAATTAAATTGTCATGACAGGGAATGTCTGCAAATAAACCTGGCCTTTTGTTTCCTTCTTCAAGGTAAACAGCTGCTGTTGGCTTACGAAAAACTAAAAATGATCCAACAAGAAGCCTGTATCCGTCACATTGAAATCAGAGACTTGATTAATATTGTGGCCTGTAGTTTTGTGATATGTATGGTTTAAATCAGACCTTTGCAGTCATTGTGCTGGGTTGATGCAAGCACATTAATGACATAATTTCTGGTTACTGCATCACACTTCTGCAGTCTGTCCTTTGTATTCTACTCACATTAATTGAAGTAATTTTGCCAGTGAAGCGTGTTTCAAACCTCTGCATTTAAATTGAAATTTTAATTCCCTTATTGTCTTGAAAAGACAGCTGAAGATGCCTTGTTATAGGTTTCATTATCACTCACAACACTCCAGCTGCTGGTTCTAATGTACAGTGACTGATTAATTCTGGGAGAATTATTAATATAAGAATAGCAGCTTCTTCCCAGTGGTATGAGTTAACAAGGAAGGTATTTCATGATAGTTAATATTTTTATAAACTTTTTTTCCCAAGGAAAATTTGTGTGTAGAAGTCTAGATCTTTCTAAAATTGCATAGGGAGCTTTGAAAACCACTTGCAGAAGTTTTGATTTATCAGCCCATAGAAGTCAATTCATAATTGCATTCAATCACTGGAAACCAAGCCGGTATAAGTAGTTTTGAAGCACTTTAGCTGACAGTTGTAAGACTTGTGGTGAAAATAATTTTTTCATTTCTGAGCCTTCCTGAGATTGTAGAGATTTGGAATGTCTCTTAATCATTTTGCCTTTGTTTATATGTCTGTACAGAAAGAATCCATAGCTGTATAGTCAGGTAAGAATTATTATGATAATTATAATAATAGCTTATATTTATGTAGCTGCCTTCTTCCCAGAGGATCTCTAAATGCTTTCCTGAGAGAGTAGTATGATGGAATTATTTTACTTACATTGTGAAAATATAATCAGATCTGGGATACAGAAAATAAAGCAGCTACTATTTAATTGAATATTTTTTTAGAATCTTGTAATAAAAATTACTATTTTTTTAGTATTGTCAGTCAGAAAGATCCTTTGCAGTTGTTGGGTAACGTTGAGGGTTGTGAATGTCAGCATGGACCTTAATTTGGTTTGAGTAGACCTATGCTTGAATTCCAGTTTTGACTATTCTTATTAGCCGGATGACTTGTTGCTAATCATTATCTTTCCTGGCAGTTGGAGTTGAGAATAATATATGCTACCAAAGGTTGTTGAAAGAATTAAATGAGATATTAAATTATGTATGTAAAATATTTGCAGGATACATAGTTTTTTGAACTGTTACTTACTATTATTTGGTTATTTTAATTGGTATTATGCAAAAGGATATGGTGATTGTTACAATGTTTTAAACTTAAAAACTGGTCTGTAGGCAGACTTGATTTTAGTTAGTAAAAGAGTTGAAGTAGTACTAGGTTAGGGTTTTTTGTTTTTTTTTTTGGTACTGGGGATCAAACTTGGGACCTTGTGCTTGCGAGGCAGGCAGCGTAACCACTGAGCTAAATCCCCAGCCTGGTTAAGTATTTTTGACTCCTTTCTTCTTCGCTCAACGTGCACATCACCTGAATGCAAGACTTACCCTCCTCTTTTATTTTAAAAAATATTAT
>NW_004624783.1:3105788-3121025 GCF_000247695.1 Heterocephalus glaber | reverse complement strand
AAATTTGTTGGTCATTTAAATTTTTTCTTTGTCTGTCCTTCCTTCCTCCCTCCCTTCCTTCTTCTTTTTTTTTTTTTTTTCTTGGCTAATGATTTGAGGATTCAACCTAGGGCCTTACTAATGCTCGGCAAGTGCTCTAACACTGTGCTGTATTTCCAGCTCCTGAATTTCTTCTGAGAACTATGTATTCATTAATTAATTGCATATTTTAAAATAAGATTATTATCTTTTTGTTACTGAGTTTTTTGTATTCTGGATGTTCTTTGTCAGATGTATTGTTTGCAAACACTCTCTCCCCACTGTGTAGGTTGTCTCTTTACTCTGTTGATGTTTCTTTTACTGTGCAGGAGCTTGTTAGTTTGATGTAATCCCATTTGTCTATTTTTGGTTTTGTTTACTGTGCTTTAGGGGTGTTATCCAAACAATTGTTGCCTATACTGATGTTTTGAGGTGTTTCCCTGTGATCTTCTAGTAGTTTCACAGTTTCAGGTTTTACATTTAGGCCTTTGATCCACTTTTATTTGATTTTTCCATAGGGTGATATAGGGGTCAAATTTCAGTCTTCTGCCTGTGAATATCCAGTTTTTCCAGCACTATTTATTTCAGAGGCTCTCCTTCAATATACGTTTTGACACCTTTGTCAAGAATCAGTTGGCGGTAAACACAAGAGTTTATTTCTAGACACACTGTTCTATTTAATTGGCCTGTATGTCTGTTTTGATGCCTGTATCACACTGCTTTGATTGCTGTGACTTTATAGTATATTTTGAAGTCGGGTAGCTTCATTCCTTCAGCTTTGTTCTTTTCCTCAAGATTGCTTTAGCTATTTGGAGTCTTGCACTTTTAGGATTTTCTTTTTTTATTTCGTGGGAAAATGTCATTGGTGTTTTTATGGAGATTCCTTTGAATTTATATATTGCTTTGGGTGGAGTAGACATTTTAATAATATTAATTCTTCCATACCATGAACATAGGAAGTCTTTCCAATTTTTGTATCTTTTTCAGTTTATCTCATCAGAGTTTTATAATTTTCATTATAGAGATTTTTTTTCTGTATGTTGCTTAAATTTATTTATGGGCCTTTCTTTTTTGTTTGTAACTATTGTGAATGAGATTTCTTCCTCAGAAGTATCAGATTTTACCTTTAGGTCTTTGATCTGTTTTTAGTTGAATTCTGCATAGGGTGAGAGATAGGGGTCACATTTCAAATAGTACTAATTTTTGTGTGTTGACTTTTGTTTTTATCTTGCAACTGAATTTATCAATTCTGATAATCTTTTTGTAGAATCTTTAAGTTTTTCCATGTAGAATTGAGTCATCTGCAAATAGGGATAATTTGACTTTCTTCTCCTAATTGTATGCCTTTATTTTCTCTTGCCTAATTGTTCTGGCTAACATGTCTAATAAGTACTATGTTAAATAAGAGTGGGTAAGAGTGGACATCCTTATTTTGTTCAGATCCTATATTTAAAATGATGTTGACTGTGTTTTCTTTCTCCTCTTCCTCTTGTTCTTCTTTTTTTTGGCACTGGGGATCGAACTCGGGTCCTTGCGCGCAAAACCACTGAGCTAAATCCCCGGCCCTGTTCTTCTTTTAATAAGTAGCTTTTATTATGTTGAGATATGTTCCTTCTATGCCTAATTTATTCAGGGTTTTTATCACAAAGGGATTTTGGATTTTGGTCAAGCGCATTTATTTATGCGACCTGTCACATTTATTGATTTGTATATGTTGAACTATCCTTGTATCCCTGGGATAAATCTCACTTGATTATGATGAATGATTTTTTTTTTTTGATGTGCGGTTGGATTTTACTTCCTAGTATTGGTTTGCATCTGTGTTCATGAGATATATTGGTCTATAGTTTTCCTTTTAAAATTTTTGTTGTGCCTTTGCCTGGTTTCGGTAACAGGATAATTCTGACATTGTAGAATGAGTTTGGAAAAATTCTCTCCCTTTCAGTTTTTTGGAATAGTTTGAGAAGAAGTGGTATTTGTTGTTTAAAAGTTGAATAGAAATCATCAGTGAAAACATTGGTACTCAGCTTTTCTTTGTTGAGAGCCTTATTACTGATTCAGTTTTGTTATTTGTCATTGGTATGTTCAAATTTTCTGCATCTTCAGGCTTCAATTTTGGTGCAGAAATTTATCCATGTCTTCTAGGTTTTCCAATTTATTGGTATATAGTTGTTCTTGTAGTTTCTTTACGATCCTCTGCATTTCTGTGGCATTTGTGGTAATGTGTCCCTTTTCATTTCTAATTGTGCTTGTTTATATCTTCTCTCTTTTTTGCTTGGCTAGTCTAGCTGTTTGCTAATTTTGTTTATCTTCAAAACAAACAAGTCCCACTTTTTGATTTTTGTTGTATTGATTTCAATTATTTTTTTGCTCTGATATTCGTATTTCTTTCTTTGTACTAATTTTGAGTTTGGTTTATTCTTGCTTTTCTAAGTTAATGAGCTGCAGTTTTAGGTTTTTTATTTGAAATCTTTCAGGATGTATGTGTTAATTGTTATACACATCCTTTTATTACTGTTTTATTATATCCCGTAAGTTTTGATATGTTTTCTACTTTCATTAACTTCAAGAAGAATTTTAATTTCTCCTTTGATTTCATCAGTGTATTGTTCATTCCATACACTGTTGTTTAGTCTCCATGAATTTGTGTGATTTACAAAGTTTCTTTTCTTGTTTATTTCTATTTTTTTTTTTAAGTAGGAAGATATTTATTGATAGGAAAGCTCCTGAGGGGCAGGAGGGGTCCTCAGTGGGTAGCCCTGTTTATTTCTAGTTTTATTCCATTGTGATCAGAAAAGAAACATGATATGATTTTGATTATTTTAAAAACTTTTTTGAGAATTGTTTTATGGGCTAATTAATATATAGACTATTTTAGAGAATGTTCTATTTGTTAATGTAAAGAATATGTAATCTGTAGCAGTTCTGTAAATGTTTGGTACGTCTGTTTGGTCTATAGCATAGTACAGTATGTTTCTTTGTTGCTTTTTTTTTTATTAGAAAGTGGTCTGGATAAACTGTCCCTTAATCAAAGTAGGGTGTTGAAGTCTTGCTGTATTATTGTATTATATTGGATCCTACTTTCCTTTCAGAAATGCTTAGTAATGCTTGTTTTTTTTTGGTTTTTTTGGTATGGGGATTGAACTCGGGACCTTTCACTTGGGAGACAGGCGGTGGAACCATTGAGCTAAATCCCTGGCCTAGTAGTGCTTGTTTTGTACAGTTTTGTAAATTAGGCTGTTCTGGCCTTAGAGACATATTTACAATCACAGCCAGTATATCTTCTTTTTGAATTGATCCCTTGATCATTATCTAATGACTTTTCTTTTTATAGTTTTTGTCTTTAAGTCTATTTTGCCTAAATCAAATACAGCTACTGCTGTTTGTTTTTGGTTATCATTTGCTTGGAATATCTTTTCTCATCCTTTCACCATCAGTCTGTATATTTACTGGTGAAGTGAGTTTCTTGTAGGCACCATATTGTTGAGTTTGATTTTGCATTCATTCAGCCGATCTGTATCTTTTAATTGGAGAATTTAGTCTGTTTGCCATCAACATTATTATTGATAGGTAAAGACTGACACCTGGCATTTTGTTAAATTTCTTGTGTTTGTGTTGAGTATTTTTTTATGCATTCTTCCTCTCATGTTCATCATTGTGATTTATTTTATTGATAAGATTTGGTTAGTTTTTCTTTGGTGAGTGTGTTCTTCCTGTGGATTTTCTATTTTCACGTATTTTCCTTTTCTACCTTATGTGTTTTTTTATAACGCCATCTAGTGGTGGTGAATTCCATCAGTTTTTACTTGCCTTAAAAAAAAATCTTTATTTCTTCTACATTTTTGAAGAATGCTTTTGCAACATGTAATATTCTTGGTTTGGTGTTATTATTTTTTTTCCCAGTACCAGGGTTCCAACTCAGGACCTTGTGCTTGTAAGGCAGGCATGGTGCCACTGAGTTACATCCCAGCCCCAGCTGTTATTTTTTTCTGAACTTGGATTGTGTCATTTCATTCCCTCATGGGCTATATGGTTTCTGCTGAGAAATCTGCTGGTAGCCTAACGTAATAGGGTTTCCTTTTAGTGTGACTTGGTAGTGCTTTTCTCTTGGAGTTTTTAGAATTCTGTTTTTGTCTTGTACTTTTGGCAGTTTAGTTATAATGTACCGCGATAGGGCTTTTTTTTTTGTACTGGGAATTGAACTCAGGACCTCGTGCTTGCCAGGCCATAGTCATGTCCACGGGGCTCCTCTACCTGGGTGTCTACATTTGGGAAGTTGTCAGCTATTTATTCACTGAGTAAGTTTTTTTTTTTTTTTTTTTGGTACTGGGGATTGAACTCGGGACCTTGCACTTGCGAGGCAGGTGGTAGAACCACTGAGCTAAATCCCCGGCCCTCACTGAGTAAGTTTTTCAGTGCCTTTTTCCTTTTCTTTGCTTTCAGGTACTCCTGAAATTTGAGTATGTTCATTTAATGGTGTCCCAGAGGTCTACGAAATGATCTTCATTCTTTTGTTTGTTTGACTAGAATATTTTAAAAGACTTGTCTTTTCCCCTACCCCTAAGGAAAGAAGGGAAAGGAATAAATATGAGAAAAGGAAAAAATGGAAACAAAGTCTTTGTAAATAGGAAAGGGTGGAGGGCTTGAAGGGAGGGCAGGGGAATGGGGAAAAAAATAAGAACCAAGATATATAAAGGTACAAATTTCTAATAATGAATGTCAGCATATTGTATACCTAAAATGTACCAATAAAATGAATGAATTTAAAAAGATATCTCAATATTTATATTTAAATATATCTCTGAGATATATTTAAATATGTCTCAATTTAAAAAGATATCTCAGTATTTAAAATTGAAAAAAAAGACTTGTCTTTTAAGTTCAGATATTCTTCTGCTTCACCTGGTCTGCTGTTGAGGCTGTCAGCTTTTTGTTTTTCTTTCTTTTTTTTTTCTCTTATTGTGTCCTTCATTTCTAAGTTTTCTGTTTGGTTATTTTTAGTATCTCTATCTCTGCTGAATTTCTCGTTAATATTATGAATTATTTTTCTAATTTTGTTCGACTATATACTTCTATTTTCTTAAATCATCTAGTTTTCTTATAATGATTATTTTGAATTACTTATCAGGTATTTCATAAATAGCACTTTCTTTTAAATGTTTTGCTGGAATTTTCATGTTCCTTTGGAAGTGTCATGTTACCTTGTTTGTTCATATTTCTTTTGATCCTATGTTGAGATTTGCACATCTGGTGGGTGAGTTATCTCTACCACATTTAAAATGTGGTTTATTAAATAAATGGCTTTTTTGGGAAGATGTGTCTCAGGATATCAGTTTGGTATGCACTCAACAGTGGTTCAAGTTGGCTTCCATCGTGTACTCTATAGCTTCTTTGGCTGTAATTGATGGCTTTATGTGCAGTCTGTATAGTACCACATAGCGCACGTAGGCTACATGGCAGTAGCCACATAGAGCTAGGGTCATTAGTAGACCAGGTGGGTGTGGTGCACACACAGTGTGGGTGGTATGCCTGATATATGTCCACTCCAACAGTGGGAATGATGGTCCTGTGACTGTGTTGGATGTTTCCTCAGACACTGCTGGGGCAAACTCTGCTGTTGGCAAGGGCATCTGACCCTTGCAGTCCTGTGGTGTGGGGTGCCTACAGCATCTTTCCTTAAGCCCAGTGTTGGTGCAGATACCCAGAGGCTGAACATGGGGTGGGGGGAGACGGTAGTGAGGGCAGTAGGTGCTGTTAGACTCAGTGTTGCTGCAGGAGAGATGGTAATTGGGAAGTGATGCGTCTGCCGTCAGACAGCAGTTCTGTGATTGATCCACTTCCACTTTATAGTCACAGGAATTCCTCTGGCAGAGAGAGGTGTTTTTTTTTTGTTTGTTTTTTGTTTTTGTCAGAAAGAAGTTCTAGGTTGCTATAACATACGCATAGGTGAATGATCAAGACTCACAATTCTATGCTGTATATTGGAGATTTGGCATGCATAAATTTCAGGTTCTCTATCATTACTTATTCTGCCTATGCAAGTGTATATTTGTGGGGGACTTACTGATTTTATAATTTTAAGCAGTGTAACTGTGTCATTAACAAATAGACTGAACTTATTTTCTCTTTCCTAGGGCATTTATTTTCTCATGTCCTAGTTGATTATGCATCCACTATCAAATGATTAATGTACAAATAAGAAAAAATGGTCAAAACATATATTCCTTTAACCTGGTTTTAGAGTTTCTGAGGTTATATAGATTTATTTTTTTTTCTCTCATTATTCTGGGACTGGTACTGAGATGAAAGCAGTGTGGATATCAGGAGCTGGGACATCTAATTAGTTTATTGGACTTAACTTGAAAGGGATTCAGTGATTGCAGAACTGCAAAACTGTTCAAGTATTCAATATAGATTTCTCTATAACATGATAAGAATACAGCAGTGATCAATAATGTAATAGCCATTGCTATAGCACATCTGTTTCTAGTATAGAATATCAGTTTGAAACACTAAGACCAATATTCTATAGTAGTAATTTATCAGGAAAGAATCTGGGCCATAGTTTGAAGACAGACCAATATTTGGGTCTTTAATGTGTGACACTGCCATTTTTTTATTCTTTGGTTGTTGGTGTATATTTTCTATGAAGATTTCCTTCACCTTAAAGGAGTTTACATGCTAGTAGGGAGAGACTAATAATTTCTCACATCATGGTAAGTACAAGGAGGAAGCATGCAATAAGAAAAACTGGGTGTGGAAATCCACGCCTTTAATCCCAGCACTTGGGAGGCTGAGGCAGGAGGCTTGCTGTGAGTTCCAGGCCAGCATGGAAGATCTACATAGTGAGACCCTATCTCAAAAAAGCTCAAAAAACCAAAACAAACAAACAGAAATAAACTGGGGTTAGTATGCTAGTGTGGTTTGCTCGTTGAATAGGCTAGTCAGCAATGGCTGCTTCTAGTTGCATTTGGAACCCCTTTTATTCCCTCAAACATCTACATCTGATCTCTCTAAAATGAGTTAAGAAAAGCTGAAAATAAAATTATTAAATGAGTAACTTTGGTTTTTGTGTCCCCAATTAATTATACATGTGGCAGCTTTATTTTTCTCTTATAGAATAAAAGTACAAAGCATTATAATAACTATTTTTCATGCTACTCAAAGCCTTTTATTTATATTTGTTTTTGAAGGCTGAGGTTTCTTAAAACCAAACTGTTTGATAAATACCTGGGCATTATATTACTTTCCCTTTTCTTTTTAAATCTGCTATTTATTTGCCTCTTTTATTTTAAAGCCAATAGAAATTCTGTTTTATTGCCCTATACCATATAAGGTTTAGGAATTTTCATTCATCTTGCTGGGTGATAGGGCAGTGATTCCTAAAGTGCACTAATGTGAACTCTTAAAATTCCACAAAGGAGGGCTGGGGATTTAGCTCAATGGTTTCGTGACCTGCTGTGCAGGCGCAAGGACGGGAGTTCGATCCTGGTACCAAAAAAACCAAAAAAAAATTCCACAAAGGAATGTGAGAGAATATAGCTTTTTTTTTTCATCTCAAGAGTCAGGCAACAAGTAGTTAGTATCAGGATGAATCTCAGAGAAAACAGATTTTGTCAAAATAGCAAATTAGGAGAAACTTGCTTTGTGGAATTTTAAGAGTTCATGTTAGTAAAGAGCTGTATAAGTGCTGAGCATTTCTCATGGCTTTGGGGCTCTTGCAGACTGTGGGTGAAATTGTCTTGATTTAAGTGTGAACTTGAAGTAGTTCACAGAGGCTTTCTTTGCCAACCGTTAAGAAATGACATTGTTGTTCTGTAAATCTTTCATGTTGCAGAATAGCAAATAAGATGATAGGGTAAGTGACTTTGGGACCCTTGTTAAAACAAAATGTCTTTCCTAGTGGTCTCTTGGATTTTTGGAGAAGAAACCTAGGTTTTAATGTTCTCTTCACAGAGCACTGATGTGAACTGGGAATTAAAGAGACTGTGAGGTTTAGAACAGGGAGGGATTTTGTTTCTGAACTTTTCTGTATTCATCTTATAATTCTTATATTTCTTATAAGTTGTTAGGTATAGTTTAGTTTCGTCAAGAAAGTAATTGGAAACAGAACTGTTATAATGACTTTTAGAATAAATAAGTTTCTTAATTTGATGTTGTGCCTGAGAACCGCTAATTATGTGCATAACTTTTGTCTTGAGATTCTGTTTGTAGAATTTAATGGTAAAGAAAGAATTAAGGTTTTTAATACAGTGTGTTCAGAAATATATTTGCATAAATATACACACACAAAGATATTGATTACAGTAAGATTTATAAAATTGAAAAACACCAGTGACTTAAGTATAGTGAATTTATGTCATTTGTTTATATTCACATTGTGGATTAGTATAAAAACACTAAAAATTATATTTTTAGGGATGGACAAGTGTTCCCAAATGAGAAAAAAAAACTTGTTTAAAAATAATCACTTTTGCATAAACTGAGCTGAAAGTTGATTGAATAGCTTAGGTTCAACATTATATATTATTACATCTGTTGAGTGAAGTTATGTGTCATTTAAGTTTTCTTGGTTTAGTATGGATTACTTTTGGTATTTGGAGGAAAATAAAGCTTAAGAAAAAAATGGTGACATAGGAAATTAATGTATGGCAAAGCTGGCTGGGGAAGTAGGCGTGACGTGTGAATTACATCATCGTGGACACATGTGCAGAACAGTTCCCAGAGCCTGCACATGAACTTCTTGAGAGAACTCCATGAGGTGTTCAGTAGGAGGCCTAGACCTGATGTCAGCCTGAGATGTGGGATCCTAGCACTGCCTCTCAGAACCCCTACGTAGATGTTCTTGCGGGTTACCTTAAAATTTGGACAGCATTCAAAGGAGAGGTGCGCAATGAAGAGCTTGCTGTCGTAACTTTCCATGATAACCAATGCTGCGTTTCCTGGATGGAGTGTGTACTTTTATTTTTACTTTTACCCTCTTTTTCTCTTTTACTAGGCCCAAGCTCACTCTGCAGAACCAGTTTCTCCCCACTTTTCACTTTTACTTTCTCGAATAAACTTTGTCACTGTTTTTGCTTTTGCTCATTTTGTCCAGTTCTTTGTTCCAGAGAAGAACAACCCAGAATCTAACTCCAGAGGGCTAGGTGAGCAACTCAGAACCCTGTAACATTTAGTTGGCAATCCACTTTTAAAAGCAGGGTACCTGATAACAGTAGCATTCTTGGTTATTCATTCAATTTTTTTTATTCACTCAAATTTTTTTTTTTTTTTTTTTGGTACTGGGGATTGAACTCAGGACCTTCCGCTTGTAAGGCCGGCGGTGGCACCACTGAGCTAAATCCCCAGGCCCCCCCCCCCTTTTTTTTAAAGTGTATAAAATGGGTGGAACTTTTCATCAGCCTTTAAAGATCTCATACAATAGAAAGTTCTTACATTTCATCCCTCCAATACTGGCATTCTGTGAATCCTGGGCTGATGGATTGTTTTAGAAGAACTAGAAAAAAAAAGGAAAGAAAAAAGATTTTTCTTTTAATAAAATATAGAAATTATTTCTGGTAGAATGCCTAATGTTTCATAATAAAAAAATTAAAAAGTTGAGTTCACAAGAAAGCTCAAGAAAAGCTGAATAAAATGGAATGCTTTTAGAAACAAGTCCTTTTTATGGTAGTAATAGGGTGAGATCTTTGATGAAGCTAAAAGTCTCATTTGATATCTTTTGAGTTTTATTGTCTAAGATAGATTTGAAGATACTTTAAAGAAGAAATCCATAAGTAAAAGGTGCTTTCTTTGACAACACTTTATCTTACAGGCCCCCTTCCTTCTTTCACTTATCAGTAACTTCATCTCATTTGCTTTATTCTGTGAATTCCATTATCTCTTAGGCAATCTATTGCATTAAGCCTTTAGTACCTAATATCGCCTCATTTACATTGACACATGCTTGACCTCAGCCCTTCTCCTTTTTTTGTTAATGCACCAACAGGCACTGATATTTCTCTGGAGCATTATCATTTGGCTGTTAGCTCAACTAATAACAAGCGTTCATTTGAGCTGATGAAGGTTTATTAAATAAAAACATGAGATAACCCTGACAGGAATGAAGGGATAATGGAGGTAGACAGCATCCTGTTTTTAATGGTGGGACCATGCTGAGTCTGCATCATAGGTAGTTCTGTTGGGTTTCTTGAGCAAGATGGGGCACCTGATTGAGTCTGATCAATATTCTGGTATCAGAGTGATTTAAGAATGGGCAGTTTTGATTGCCTGATTTGATTGGTGTTGATTAGCATACAGGCTGAGGAGTAAGGGGGAAGAGATGTTTTTGCTTCAGGCACTTGGCCTTGCCCAGCGTTGTAGCTATCTTGAGAAGCCTGCCTTAAGCATTAGACTGTCAGTAAACCTGGGGGAATTAAGACAGTGGCAAAGCTGAGCCACAGGGGGCCAAAAACATTTTTTTAGTCTTTTTCAGTGAAGTTGGGATAAGAGATCTTTTTTCCTGTAAGTCCCCCAAGACTTCCCAAATCCTTCATTAGAGCCCTGAGCTTTGAATGGTTTCCCTTTATTCTTCCTTGTATGCTGCACACCCCTCCTGTCTTACTTACTTTCTCTCACTGTTGAGACAAAATACCCGACACCCAAAGTTAGAGTGGAAGGGGTTTATTTAGCTCATAGTTTGTAGAGGTTTCAGTCCATAGTCTACTGACTTTAAGGCAGGGATGACAAACAGGCACTGCAGAGGAGAAACAACATGGCGCACACAGGTAGCAAAGACAAGGGACCTTAGGAGTGTCTTTCTGCTCCTTTTATCTTATTCAATCTACTGAGAGAGTAGGGTAGTGCCAAACCAATCACTCAGCTGTAGTGGTTTAGTAATAACACGCCCTTATACCTACCCTCACACTTTTCAGATTTAGCTACCTTCGAAAAAGACTGCATGAGGCTTTGGGTGGATGTCTAGACCCAAACCACAACACCTCCTAACCAAAACTTTTGCATGAAGACCTTTAAGTGGTAGCTGTTGTCATGCCATAAAGTTAAGTAGATATTATTGAGTTTATATTTAATAATTGGGATTTTTGTGAACATGTATTGTTACATATATATAATATGCTATTATATTCTAGTAATAAAATTGTTTCTAATATATCTGATATAGTTAAATACACAAGTTTTTATAAAGGTCCTTGTTCTACAAGAATCCTATGATGTCCCACATACACCACAGTTTTCAGATTTGCTTCTAAAACTGTTGTTTGGAAGCCTAAAATAACATAGAGAAGTCTCTCTCAAGAAATGAATTTACTCAAACAAATAGGATTATAATCTGGGATGCATATGCTGTGACAAGTCATAGGGACATCCAAATTAGAAGGGAAGACTGGGCTTTTCAAGGTAAAATGAGGAAGGTGACATAAGTTGTTTGGAAATAATTATCTTTGGCTACAAGGATCAATGGCAACAGTGGCATCTGTCCAAGTTTAAGCAGGCAATTTCTTGGGTAGTTATCCTTGCAGAAGGATTCTTTGTGTAAAATTGTGGTGGGCTTTGTGCAAATTGTGGTTTTCAGTCTTTGTAATAGTTTTTATTTTAGGTACATTTGCCTAAAATAAGCTTTTATTACTCCTTTGGTTAGAGTTTGGCACAAGTGACTTCATTTTGATTCTGACAACTTTCACAGATTGAACCATGTGAAATGAACAATATTTGATCCTTTTTGAACAATAAAAAAAGTATTTTCGTATGGTTCAAATTAATACATGGGAGATACTGTATTTTTTAAAGAAGTATTCAGTTTATTTTACTAGTCTTGTCTGATAAAGATCAAAATTTGTGCAAATAATGTGTAGAAAAGTAAAAGTGTTTGATGAGAGAGAGAGTATTATCTAGGATTCTTGGTTCATGTGTGATAAACATCTTCCCTGCTTGCGCAGAAGTAGGTCTGAATTATATACATTCATTGTTTAATGGCTGAGTTCATTTCCTGAGACTAGGTTGTTAAATGAACCAATTGCTAAATGAGGAATTGTATATAGTATGTACATTACAATATTCAGAACAAAGAAATGGTCAAAGGAAACTCCAACTTGATGGCTTTGCTTTTATTTGCATAACTCTTAAATACAGTACTGTAATGTATAACAGAACATAAAGCTACAACACTGTACAATACAGTCAGCAAAAATTAGAGTACTATATAAAGAAGATGTACTTTACCAAAAAAAAAAAAAAAGAAATGGAGGCTCTGTAAACAAGATGTACAGAACCGTAAAACAAAAGGATGGATCCTATATACAAACAAACAAAAGGACTGATCATAAGTCCCAGTGGTAAGTCATAAGTCAGAATAGTCATTAAACAGGTCGATTGTTAAATGAGGAATATCTGTATTCCGCATTCTGAGAATTTTAGAAGCTTCTCAGCCCTATCTGGAATTCTCTGAGCCTGGTGGAGGGCTGTCTGGGAGAGGCAGCCTCTAGAGACATGATGGTGAACCTTTTAGAGCTTTCAGTGATACAGCCTGCTGTGTCATGCATGCCATAGGTTTGCCTCTACTGCTCTAGAGATTGCCTTCCGGAATTTTAGGGGCAAGGTGGTAGCAATTATGTAACCTAAGTAAGTGTGGAGTTCCAAGGCATAATTCTTCTGTTGAAGTGTTCTTATTTAGATGAAGCTATTAAAAAATATGTTTAACTTGTGTCTTCTTATATATGTACTTGTAGGGAGAGAGAAAATATCAATTCTCTGGAGTAGCCTAATTTCCTGTCTTTTTATTGCATCTGTAAGTAGGGCCATGACAACAGTCTTAGAATGGTAATTGTTGTCTTTAGAAAAACTCTTCCTTTAGGGAGACTTACTGACCTATTGAAAAGTGTTAAAACATTTTGGAAGCGTATAATTATCAGAATGCTGAAGGAAATATTTGTTTTGGACTCAACAATGGCAATATATTTGTTTTCTTGAAGAATAGTGCTGCCAAAATAAGCATTTTCACTAGCTGGCAGATGGTTTCATTATCAGCCTGGTTTTTTGTTTATTTATAATTTTTCTTTTTTTAGCTTGATACTTATTTCAGAAATACTTACTAATGTCATTTACCTTTGCATTTCACCTTCTCCAAATAAAAAATAAATCAATATTATTTTATTTTATTTTTTAAATGGAGCAACAGGTGAGAATGGTCAATTTCAGTATTCCTTCAAAATGTTCCCATTGATTTATGTTAGAGCACAAAGTTAGATCATTCTATGTAAAAGCTTGAGTAAGACTGGCTAAAGACAAGCACTTAACTATTAAATAATAATTTCCTGTACCTTACACTAAAATGATATTGAGAAAAAAATTGAAAAGAGTTTATGGGTATGGTAATTCCTAATTACAAAGATTTTCCTTTGTCGTAGACTTGTACCTCAACTCATGACAAAACTTTTTTGAATTCTTGATTATGTACATTTTAACTATATGCTTGACCTGGTTTTTGTGTTATGAAAACATTTCTTAAAATTTCTGTTTTCTTACATGCATAGGTTTTTAGTAACAAATCACATTGTCCTGTTCAATATTTTGTGTTAAAATATCTTGGGAGTGTTTGCTTATTTTTGTAACGCTAAAGGAAATATTTGATTTCAACTCTAAACCAGACTTCTGTTATCTCTGAGTGGTTTCCAACTGTGTTGACTAAAACACTAATATTCTACTAGGTGGTAATAGTAGTGTTCTTTTTTTTTCTGCAAAATTAGTTGAATATATGTATTTAGTCTACTCCTGTCAGTATGTAGTACTCTAAGAAATGGCATGGAATGTGGGATAATTTTAGGAGTTCATATAAGAGATCATAGTGTTTGTTCTGTGAATAGATGTACAGATGCATTTTCAATTCATCATACTTTGTTTTCAGCCTCATTCAATAATTGTAATATATATTTGTGACATTCACTGTCACCTGTCACACTTACAAACCTGATTTTGATAATTTATTGTAGCAGTTAACTTGTTGAGACCGTTTTGTCTACTTTATTCCAAATTCATCTCTTAAATTCCTCCTATTTGATCAATGTATCATTTAAAAAGTATAGTTAACAGTGGTTCCACCACCTGCCTCGCAAGCACAAGGTCCCGAGTTTGATCCCTGGTACCAAAAAAAAAAGGATAGTTAATTTGGAAAACCCAGTTTTATGTTTTGAGTCTTGAATGTCTCCCAAAAGCCTGTATACCAAAGGCTTGGTTGTCAGCCAAGCCTTATATGATATATAATGTCAGCATTATAGGAAGGTGTTATAATCTTTGGGAGGCAGGTCCTAGTGGAAGGAAGCTAGGTCCCTGGGAGAATGCCTGTGAAGGGGAGATCAGGACCCCAGAACCTTCTTCTCATTCTTTCATTTCCCAGCCATCTTGAGGTAAGCAGGCCTCCTCTGTCATGCTTCTGCCATGATGCTCTCACTGTGCTGCCACAGGCCCAAAGCAACAATACCAACTAACCATGGACTGAAACCTTTGAAACTGTCATCCAAAATAAGTTTTTATGTCTTAAAAGTTATTACTTCAAGCATTTTGTACCAGCAGTGGAAAGCTGACACATCCAATGAAATAATTTATAAAATGATCATTTCCCATGTATTAAAAATCTTTTTTTTCCCCTTAGTTAAGTGCATTTGTACATACAGAATAATTTTTACTCTTCTAGTAAATCCCACACGCTTGGAAATACATAGCGAATAGTTGGAAACCAGACACCTCAGTATAACAGAAGTGACTATCAGTGATGGTCTCTAAGTGGACTGTGATTTCACCAAGTTTTCTTTTAGGTGTAAACTTTATGGTACAGGCTCTTTAAAATCTGTAAAGAAAAATGCCAGGTTCTTAAATCAATGTTCTGGGGATCAAATGTTACACTGATAACTATTTTCTTCAAATTGGCTGAGTACTGCTTGATAAAGTTAGGTGAGGGCAAATGATGACCTTGCCTGACTTCCATTATTGTAGTTTTATAAATAGACTTTTAATACATGAAGGCCAGAAAATAAATCACTGTATTTTTAAAATTTAAATGAGAGGCTATTCTCTATGTTTGTGGTAAGGTTTTTCAAAGTTTGAAGTTTTATCTGAGAAATGTCTGTTCATTTCAGATGCCCATTTTCGGATTGGGTCTTTAAATTTGGGAGGTCTGATCTTTTTAAGTTCTTTATAGATTTGAGATAGTAGACCTTTGTCTGAGGAAGA
>NW_004624783.1:3086019-3103388 GCF_000247695.1 Heterocephalus glaber | reverse complement strand
ATGAGAAATGGAAAAAATGGAAATAAAGTCTTTGTAAATAGGGAAGGGTGGAGGGCGTGAAGGGAGGGCTAGGAATGGGGAAAAAATAAGACCCAGGATGCATTATGTAAAGGTACAGTTCCCAATGAGAAATGTAATTGTGTTGTATACCTACAATTTACCAATAAAAGAATTTAATACAAAAAAAGAAGTTTGAAGTTTTAAGACTACCCTTGATTAAAATACATGTTAATTGTACTTGAGTTTTGGGTCAAGGAAACTAATTGAGAAATTTTATCATTTAAGTGCTTATTTTAGTTTGTTAAAGGAAAGGATATTTACTGAAAATGCTGCATTAAAACACCGTGTTAATCTTCTCTGAAGTTTATCCATAGAATAAACAGGTACTGTTAAAAAGAACTTCTGTGGGTACTTTGCCAGGCCCTGTGTTAAGTGCTTTTCCTGAATTTAAAAAAAAAATTTGATTTGTATTTCTGAAAGTTGATGTTGTCATGTGATTTTGTGTTTGGAACATGAATTGTTTGGGTTAAAAATGTTCATGCAAATTCCTACCAACAAATCAAGTGCGGCTGTGCAGTGGATTGTTTGGAGGCTTAAATATCTCAGCTGGATTTAATTACCTTAAGGGATAAGGCTACATGATGGGCCAGTGGTTTACCAAATTATTTTTTATTTTCTGGATCTTGATGTCACTGAAGGTTAATGCATCCTCTTTTCTTTGCTAGAGACCCAAGTTAAAATCCATTTTAGGGCATAAGTGTAAATGAATTTATTGTTGTTTTTTTTCTCCTTGGGGACACTTTGGTCATTTTGTGAGGCTGCCTTTCCATTTGGAGTTGTTGGCAGCTTGCACAGGGCCCAGGGGCTCTGGTAGCAGGGGCAGTTGCAAGTCAGCATTAAAATGAACTGCAGGCTTCAGAGGGCAGAGCTGGCCCAGGGCTTGTCACTCTTCCATTCCTTGATTCTTTCTTGCTTAACTTAAGGGAACTTATTTGTTACTGACATTTGATTATAGCACATCACAAAACAAGTGATGTGTTTGTGGGTTAGCCATTGCCACTTTTTGTTTAACTGTTTCATGCTAGTTTGTATTTGGCAGCTTCCAAGGTTTCTGAATTCAATGTTAACAAACTCCTAGATGCGTCTTTAGAGTGTCAGATCTGTACTCAACATTTGTGCTTATCAGTGTGTTTCAAGGTTTGTATTATCTATTGCTTTGTTGTAAATGCTTTATTTTTCTAGGGCATCTTTGTATTCATAATTAATTTAATGGTTTTACCCAGAAGTAGATAGTGTTACTAGTTACTGCCTTCGTCTGTACCTGTTAAGAATATTTACAAGTGTAACCTAAGCAGAGAATAGTCATAGGCCTTCTGCCCTCAAGAAGTTGGTTTGCTCTTTTCCCTCCAAGCTTAGGTTATAATCATTTTTTTACTATTGTTCTTATTTTTTCTTTTAACTTCCTTGTGTTTCCTGCTTTATCTTTTTTTCTTCTCAAAGAATAGTAGAGTATTTGCTTCACTGTTTTCTTTAAAAAGATAGAAAATATTTTTATTTTTCGACACACAAATATTATTTTATGAATATGAATAAACAGGATCATACCATTTATGCTTTTTTTCTCCTTTGAAGTTACAGAGTTTCAAAGTCAGTAGCTTTCGGTTCCCAGAACTCTTTATTTTTTCCATTTCTTGGAAATGGAAAATTTGATTTACCCCAATTTGATTGATTCAGTGTTTTTTATCCTTAAAATCTTCCAAACTACTTTATACCAGTTATATCGTCCTCTCTATAGTTTATCTTGTATTCACAATTCAAGTCCTGTTTCTTCTATCAAACTGAGTCAGTCTAGGAAGTGGGGATGGTTGCTGTTTTCCACTTTTAGCATTCATGTAAAAGACGTACTTACCTTTGTGTGTATGTGTACACATGTCCTTCGATAAGCAATGTGTGTGGAAATAGTACTTCAGCTTTGTTGTGGTGCTGTACATGTTTTTGTATTTATTTTTGTCAAGAATTTTCTGTTTATTTTTCTTAGATAAACTTTTTTTCCTGTCTTTCATATTTGAGATTTTATTGGTTGTGTTGAGGATCACTACAGACATTTCACTCTCTCTCTATTTTTTTTTTTTTTTTGGTCCTGGGGATCGAACTTGGGACCTTGCACTTGTGAGGCAGGCAGTGGCACCACTGAGCTAAATCCCCGGCCCCAGACATTTCACTTTGTACATAATTCTTAACATGCATACTGAAAATATAAAAGACCATGAATTGTTTCCTTTTTATTTATTCCAGTGACTTTCCACCTTCAAATTTGGAGGCAAATTTTCTGTAAGAAGATTAAGTATCAGTATCTTAGATAAACTTTTTCAGGGCAAGAGTAGGTCTATCTACATGATACTATGCAAAACCTGATGTATGCTGATAGAGTTCTCAAACTTGCTTTCAAGAGTACCTTAAACATGTCTTTTTTTCTTATTTATAATATTGCTAGGTTATTTAGTTGTATTTAAAAGACTTTTTTGTTTTACTTTTCAGGTGTCAGCAGTAGAGTCTTTGGAGGGTCCGCTGCTCCAGGTGGAAGGATTGAGTGACCTCAGGCTGGAGCTTCACAGCAAGAAGATGAACCTCCACCTGGTTCTCATAGATGAACTGCACCGGCACTTGTACATCAAATCCACTAGCCGAGTTGTGCAGCATAACAAGGAAAAAGGGAAAATGAGGTTGGTTAAAGGACTTCTTTGCTAAATTGTCTTGTGGCAATTATTGGAAGAATTATTCTTTTTCTATAATATTGTAGTGTATTTTACTTTTTCTTTAATGTACTATCTCTGAAACTTGAAGATGGACTTACAATAGCAGATGCTTCATGTTTTGAGAAACTGACATCAAAGTTTGTCTGTTCATTCATTGTACATTTATGTAGTATTATTCAGTAAGGATATGTAGGAAAAATTTCCTGTGGACCTTTCATATACTGGATAAGAGACACTTTTGCATATCTTAGAAGGAAGTTAAAAATCCTTAAATTGGACAGTGAAGTCAGCTGAATTAAGAAATGTAGATATATTGGAGCCGGGGATTTAGCTCAGTGGTTCCATCACTTACCTCGAAAGCGCAAGGACCTGAGTTCGATCCCCAGTACCAAAAAAACCCCCCAAAAACCCCCAAGAAATATAGATATATGAACTAAAGTTTTAGTGTCTTTATTACTTAGGGTTATGTTTAACTGTGGGCAATTTCCCTCCTGGAATAATTCAGGAGAGGTTCAAAGAGAACATTTTTCTTTTATCCTATGGGCAATTACAAAGTAGCCCTATATTTAAGGGTCTGGGTGGGGCCAAGAAATTTATTAGGTTAGTATAGACCTGGTAGGGAATAGGACTAGATCTTAAAATAGTAGAATATTGAGGCTTTGAACATGTATCAGATAGTTGTGCATAGTAGGTATCCATGTGACATTCCTTTAAATAGCCATACAGTCTTTTCAGAGGGGATTTTTAGCCCTGTCTACTAAAATACACATGTTTATGCTTTTTTGTCCAGCTCTATACTAAAAGAACACTGGAAGTAGGGAATGCCAGGAATGATGTCTTTCAAGCCCTATCCTGTTTGAACAAAATGTGTCAACTTTGTACATGATGCTTCAGTTTAGTCAGAGACCCTGATAGAGAAAGAGACATTTATACTTCTTTTCAGCATATAGAGACTAGAAAAAGTTTTGCCAGGCACAGAAATTGAGCTAGGGAGTGAATACTTGAAGGTATCTTTAAGATTAGATCCGAATATGGAAGCTATTAGTTAATCCTTTTAGCAGAGAGTATAGTATGTGTGTGCATATGTGTTTGTGTGTGTGTGTGTGTGATTCTAAGGAAAATTTTTCTAGTGCCTGGTTGTACATACAAGACCTGAATAGATTTCTTACCATGCAAGGATAAATAATAAAATCATTGTGAGTCCTTTGTAAATTTCTGTATCATAAGGGGAAAATGAACATTACTTTGAGGTCGAAAAGAGAGAATATTTGCTTGAAAAAAGTTTTGTAAAGTAAACAAAAATTCAGGAGATTTAAGCTTGAGGTTTCTCAAAGGAAACAGGAAGCATGAAGTTGGGCTGAGGATTTAGCTCAGTGGTTCCGGTGCTTGCCTTGAAAGCGCAAGGTCCTGAGTTCGATCCCCGGTGCCAAAAAAAAAAAAAAAAAGAAGCATGATATAGTAGATTTGATGATTGTTTATAATAACTGTTCCTTTCTCTCCACTTGAATGGGAGAATTACACTTTCTACCTTTTGATTTTTTGGGTGTTTGGTTTTGTGATTCATTAGGACGTGTTATAAGCAGAAGCTTGAAATGTGCTTATGCTGGTGAGTGTGCCCTCTTGTGCCTCTGCCATTGCCATGCTTGTGTTCCCAGGAGGAAGAAAAGAGAAACACCAGGAACCAACAGAGCCAACCACATTCAATCAGGTAGTCTCTAAAATAGAAAATAGGTGCTTATTCTTGGATATCAGTGAGCTGTTGTGGTTGTATGCAGCAAGCATATATAGGTTCAATGAAACAATAATGGGGAGCTATAAGAATGCAATAGGGAGAGATGCTAAGAGAACTGAAACATGAATACAATGTAAGAAAAACAAGAAATGAAGTAAAGAAATTTAAGTATTTAAAGCATAAAAGAGAAGAATTGAGTCAGTGGGGTACAGGGAGAACTTTTTTCCTCATAAAGAGGAAAAAGACAAGATGATGAAAGAAAGGTGATAAATATGAAAAATGGAAAGGAATGACCAATTCAGTGATTTTAGATATTCAAGATGATTATACTAAAATGGTAGTGGTATGGGATGAATTGTGTTTTATTAGTCTAGATATTTATATTTAAAGGTTATGTATTTAAAAATCACTAGAGAAGACAGACTCACATGACCATATTCTCTGTTTCAAAAGATAATGTATCAGCTAAGGCTCTTGATTGCAAAAAGCAGAAATCAGTCCTGATAACTAAAAGAAAAAAGGAATTTCTTACAAAGTTACCTGGTATTTCACAGAATCTGTAGGAAGTTTGCATAATCGTGTTCTCAATCCCAATAGGAACCAAGGCAGATTTAAGCAGCTGAGTGCAGAATATTAGACAATCACAGGAAGGGTCTGGTGGGGTCGCTACCGTGGCTGGCACCCTGCCTATCATGGCTGGATTTAAAATTCCCCTGTAAATAATTGCTAAATGTTCTCCTTTCTTTTATCTCCTGAAAATTTAAAGTTGTGTGTAGAAGCATACATTTGCTGAGAAGGATGGGCCATATCTGGTCTCCTTCAGCTTCCACAGTAGGAAGTCAGGCTCTCTTTTCACTTTGCTCAACAGTAGAGATTCAGTCCAAATATAAAGACAGAATATATATATATATATTTCAAGTAAATGGTTACAAACAAACATCAACAAATTCTACTACAGGAGAAAACAAGGCAAATCCCCTGGAGGCATATCCATATGAAGAACAGAGCTTTTTGAAATAGAAAATAGACTACTCATATAATTGATACATAAGAGGGTATATGCCTACATGCTTGCTCACGATTTTGGTTCCAATTAAATCCCAGTTGATGTTTTTGAAACTTAAATAAAATGTGAAGTTCATATGGAAGAGTAAATATGAGAATGTAAGCATTGTTTAAAAAATTCAGAATTTTTTTCTATACACAAATATTTATGTCTATATAGAGAAGATATATATTTAAATATGTAGCTCCCCATTATTGTTTCATGGTATGGGAAGGTAGTTTTCCTGCATGATATTAAAGTATATTGTAACACTACTTTAAGCTATACATGCAGGCATGCGCAGAAAATCAAATTGCGGAGACTAAGCAGTTCAGAAACCAATCCCAGGATTCATAAGACTTTAGAATTTTTTAACAGTAGTTCAGTTCAGTGGAGAGATAGGAGATAAAGGCTATTTAGTAAATAGTGCTGAGCCAGTTGGCTGTTGATTTGAAGAAAGTAAATTTATGTACTTAGCTTTTTTATATAAAAAAATTCTAATTAGATTTAAAAACCACATGATAAAACTACTAGCAGTAGAAAAAAATACAGTAGAATATGTGTTGAAGCTTTTCAAAGCCTATCAGTAACATAAAGACCAATATTAAATAATTTAACTATTTAAAAACTCAATCTACAGTATAAAAGATCCAAAAGATAAAACAGACTGAGAAATGTATTTATATCATATAAAGATTTAATACCTAAAATATAAAATAGATAAGTAATTCATAGATTTAAAAAATGTAAATGAATAATTAACAGTAAATTATATAATATCATGAGTAGAGATATCCAACTTTGAGAAATCAAATGCAGGGTTTTGATCATCAGATGATCAAGTTAAGGACATCCATAGAGTGCTGTATTGGCAAGGATAGGAGAAATGAATACTTCTCTCTTTGTAGTTACATAACTAATATACTTTTTTTGGAAAATAAAAATTTGTGTATTTTTTGACCATGGGATTTCATTTCTAAATCTATATGCAGCAAAAATAACAGTTTATGTCAATATATATAATAGGATATTCATTGCATTATTAAAATATATGTATGTTCATTACAACATTCAATATATGTATGTATTCAATATATGTTTTCAATATATATATGTTCATTACATTATTAGTAAGAAGAACAAAAAAACCCACAGTACTTTAATGTTCATTAAGAAGAGTATGGTTAAATGAATTATGATGTATTCATTCCATGTAATACTGCACCTTACAGTGAATGAGAAGGATTTGTACGTGCTGTTTTGGTAACATTTCTGAGATGTATTATTGGGTCAAGAAAAGTTGAAAACTGCAGTATGTTATTTGAACTCAGTGAGTAAAAATTGCATGGATAGATATTTAAACATTTATCTTCTCTATATAGACATAGATATTTGTGTATAGAAAATGCCTGGGAGGATAATATCAAAGCACTCATAAGGAGTTAATTGTGAGAAGTAGAAATGGGGAATGAAGAACAAAAAAGGACTTCCTTTTCTGCACCATGAGCATGTATTATTTTATTTATTTATTTATTTGGTACCGGAGATCGAACTGTGGTCCTTACGCTTATGGGACAGGCGGCAGAACCACTGAGCTAAATCCCCAGCCCAGAACATGTCTTACTTTAATGGCACTATAATGATTGATGATAAGTTTGAAGATTTTTTTTTTTGATACCAGGGATCGAACTCAGGACCTTGCGCTTGCAAGGCAGGCGGTGGAACCACTGAGCTAAATCCCTGGCCCTGAAGATTTTAAGTGGAATGGGAAAATGTTTAGATTTTAATGTTGAAGAGGAAAATTAGGATTAACTATACAGAATAATTCAAAGAAGATTGAAAACAGCATGTGTGCCTTTTGTGTGTGTGTGTGTGTGTGTGTGTGTGTGTGTGTGTATGGGGTAGATTGACAGATTTTGTATGTAGAATATTTTGAAAGGAACTACATCAGATGATATTAATGGATAGTTTTTCTTTATACAGTATTTTTTTAAAAAGAACATACACCTTTATAAGTGTATAAAATCAAGCAAACATTATTAATAATGGTCAATCCTTTATTGCATATCCTAGGTTACTGGATTTAACCTCTCTTCTTTGGACATCCTCTAGCTAGTGAAGGAGAATATTTCAGACCCATTGATTTGGTGTCCGTACTCGTCTCTCCACTGTATTATTTAGTTCTTCTTTTATTTTTAAATTTATGTTTCTGTTTTCAAGTCTGTTTTCTCATTATTGTTTAGTTCTTTTTTCCCCCTTTCATTGCTTAGACTTCAAATTTTTTAACATCACTTTATTTTCTATTACCGTCTTCACTCTTGGTCTGTCATTTGAAAACATGGCTCTTTTAAACTTTCACATCCTCTAAATCACTCATTACTCCTTCTGTATGTTCAGCCTGAGCCTAGAACTGTATAGCATTATTATGTTAGCCATTCCTGTTTTATTCTTTCAGTTAAATTTTCTTATTAAGGGGAAATTATCTTTGAAAGATATTTCTCAGCTCAGTCTGATTCAGCATACCTTTATGACAGGTACTCTGCCAGCTGTTCTGGTTATAGAGGTGAATATATTAGTAACTAGATTTACAGCTTAGGGTTCTGCTCACCTCTTTCAGTCTCTGGTTTGACAATAAAATCAGCCAAATGAGCTACAGCTATAAATTTCAGACATAGTTGGGCTCATTTACTACTAAGTGAAGGAACAGAAATATGCTCTAATTAAAAAGCAAATGGATGGGGCTGGGGGTTTAGCTCAGTGGTTCCACTACCTGCCTTCCAAGTGCAAGGACCCAAGTTCAATCCCCAGTACCAAAAAAAAAAAGCTAATGGGGCCGGGGATTTAGCACAAGGTCCTGAGCTCGATCACTGGTACCAAAAAAAAAAAAGCAAATGTTTCATAAGCTGTTAAGCACTTCTAACCCTTCTTTTTAATAAAGGAACAGTTTTCATGGATTGATATTTTGAAATCGAGCATATTTAGAGGCACATCCTTACTAGTTGGATGGTTGATTAATGGCCAAAAAGTCCTTTGGGTTATGGTGGCCGTAGTTGCTTGTTTTTAGTGCAGGTTAATTTGCTTTATAGTTTTCCTGTCCTTCACTATATTATTAAATAGAAAAACACATGCACTCACAATATAGAATTGATTTTGGTGCAACTATTATGTATTATTCCAGGTGGGGTTTAGTGTACCTTAGCTGTTGTCTAGGTATGAATGATTTTAATAGATTTAAAGTAAAAGTTTGTAATCATGTGTAGTGTTTAAAAATAAAATAGCTCTTCTCAATACTATTTCTTTCAAAACAAAGCAGTTCAGAGCATTCATATTACAAACTTAAAAAGAACAATACATTTTTTAATTTCACTTTTTGTTTTCTAAAATACTTTGAGAGATTCATAACTCTTTAAAGGAATTAATACCTTCTGAACTTCATCTATGATGTGTGGTAAGAGGAGGTCTTTTTCTCTCTTTTGAAATGAAAAATATGGTCCCTAATATTTTATGATACTCTGTGTATATCAATACCTACTTCTCTACTGAGCTTCATGCCTGTAGTCACTAGATGACTGAGTGTGTGCCCTTTTTTCTGGAACTTTTGAAACTTAATCCTTCCAGAGAACAAGAAAAAAACAAAACCTAAAAATTATTTCCAGAGTTTCCTGTCTTTTTGTTAGTGTTCACAAAGGAGAAAATTGAGGCCTAAGTGGAAAAGTTTAGAGAGAGGGAGGGGAATGAGTCTATGAAGATAGTTTTGCAGTAAATTGACTTTTTTTCTAAAAGTTTATTGATGGAGTTTGAGGACCCTTCTGGCTCTGATTATATTTGAGAGGTTATGCTTTTCAAGGTTGAAATGGCAAACTGTTTGTTACTCTGTAGTTAACTGAAGCACATTTTGTAGATTAAAACTGAGAAAATAATCATAGATTTTCATCTAAAGTGAATTATATATGCACATCTGTATTCATAGAAGTATATGCTATTATACCCATGTGTATACATATATCATTGTGCACACACAATATGCACTAACTGTATTGCTTTATTATTAATTAGGCTTGGCAGGCAGTATTCCAGCTATACATATATCTGAATTTTACTGCTGTTACTTATCCTCTTTTACAGATAACTCCACTACTTTGTTATTTAAATATTTATAAAATGAATTCTACAACTTTTCTGTTATATAAAATTGAAGTTAATTTTTTTCTTAATTATTCAGTAATGGCACTGTAAACCTCAGTGATTGTTTTTGTAGGCATGTGTTTTCTTGGGGGATAGAGCAATGTGTAAAGCTGGTTTTCTAATTGTGAATAAAATTCATGTAAAAGAGGGTGATGTAGTTGAGAGTAAAAAAATGAGACAACCAAAGTAGACAGAAAAGATGAAAAATGATAAATCTAGGATCTAGTTGATTTTATAAAAATATAAATTATGATATACCATTGGATTTCAGGACTTTTGGGTTTTCTTAAGGTAATTTAGATAATGTATAACTTGGTAGAAAAGAGTTACTGAAACTATGCCAGTTCAATTCCTGCTAAATGCTGTTTTTGTTACTTTTATATCTTATACTGCATTTGAGTTTTATATAGTGTTAACCTGTGAGTGACTGTAACTATTTGAATACTGCTAAGTTTGGTTTAGCTCCTATCTTCTTCATACTTGCTTCTTTAGCACTGAGCACAGTGCCGAACACTAACTGATGCTTAAGAATTGTTTGAGTAATGGTTCCCCCTTTCCTTTAACAAAGGAAAAGGAACAAGTGAATGACTGTTAATAATCATCCTCAAGAATTAGGACAATGGTTCACACATTATTAACAGTAAAAATAGTAATACTTTAAGTGATAATTTTGCTTTTTAACAAAGCTTGTTGTAAAAAATTTTTTCTGAAAACATGCCTTTAAAAAATTACTTTAAAAGAGCTGGGGGTTTATCTCAGTGGTGCTGCACCTGTCTTACAAGCACAAGGTCCTGAGTTCCATCCCCGGTGCCATAAAAATAAAATTACTTTAAAAATAAACACAGTGTTGATGGTATAGCTCAGTAGTACACTGCTTGCCTACCATATATAAGGCCCTGGGTTTGATCCTAAGCACTACAAAAAACATAAATGAATTAAAATATTCACATACCAAAAGCAGTGTGGGAAGGAGATGGGGATATATTCACTCTTGGCGGGAGGGATTCAGGTGTATACAGTTGTATACATCCCTCCATCCTGTTTGGAGAGATCCTTCCCATGGGTGTGGGTGGTCCTGCCACCCTTGGCCTACTCTTCCTTTTTGATCTACTTTGAAAATCAAGTCTACTGCTGTTGTGTTTCTAGACTGAAAAAAAGTGAGACTTGTGGCCTTGGCTTCCATACCATTGAGAGTGGACTTGGACAAGCTCTTCTGTGGTAGATACAGTATGAGTAGATGATTGAGCTTTTTGAGGGGCAGGACCCAGGTTTCATTTGCCTTGGCATTGCCTACATTCTTGTACTTTATAAGTGCTTTTGAATAATGAGTTACCTTGAAAATTTAATTGTGTTTTGTATAATCTTTGCATAATTTAAAATCAGCATGTTTTAATCATCAAGATGAGAGGGTAGGGTATTATTGAAAAAGGTATATACTAAATAAACTTGTTAGAGATTTCTTAAATCAGCTTTTATTGTAGTGATTCTCAACTTGTTGAAATTGATAAGCCTCTTTTATTTTATTTTATTTTTTATTTTTTTTGGTACTGGGGATCAAACTTGGGTCCTTGCGCTTGTGCAGTAGGCGGTGAAACCACTGAGCTAAATCCCCGGCCCGGTGAGTCTCTTTTAAAACAACTGAAAGTAGTGAATCCCCAAATATCTCAAAAACTAACTTGAAAAACACAAGTCTAGACAAGGTTTAAGTATTGTTAAACCTTCATTAATTATCTTGACATAGTGTCATTTGTACTTTTGTTGGGGATAAAATAATCTTTAATACAGATGCAAAGGAGGGTAGTACAATTGTTTGGCATATTATATCATTATATGGTGAACATTCAGATGATCCAGGATATCCTTATAGTAATTTTGTTAAAGAAGCATCAAAGTGAAAAAGGAAAATAAGTACTTGGAACACTTAGAATATGTATTTATATCCCTGGATGTGACAGTTACCACTTAGTGGGAATATGCTTGGGAGATGTTTGAAGTCACAGGATAAAGAAGGGTCACTATCAAAAGGAAAGTGATAAGGGGTGGGCACTGAATGGCATTTCATTTGGTTTTTGGAGAAAGTGCTAACTGCTGCTCTTTCTCCTCTGCAGCACCCATGTGAAGGATACCTCTCCTGGCCCTCTGATTGATGTTACAAATCTCCCTACTCCACGAAAATTTCTAGATACTGCTCAGTATTCTACTGCAGGAAGCTCAGTTGGTAAGTTTTTCATTATTCAGTCATTGAACTTTTTAGTATAGCTACAAAGCCTAGGAAAAAACTGTGGGGGCTGGTGTGGCTAGGGCAGGGAGGGCCTTGGAGTCTGTGATGAGCCATCTGTGACCCTCACAGGAAATACAGTATACAACCATTGGCTGGGCCTGTTGCATTATCAGGGTTGAAAACTGGCAGTTAACCATGGCCTGCCTGTGGATTCTAGCTGTGGATGTTTTGTTTCACTAGCACTGTTTGAATTGCTAAAGTTGCATTTGAGTGCTTTTTGGTAGAGCATGTACTTTTCTGGTTTCTATAACCTCTCTTGTTCCTATGAGCTTTTATCTAGTTTCATGTATTACATTTCATTGCCAGTTCTTGAGAGCTTTTAAGTTTGTGACTCCTGTCCTCTGACTTGTTTCCTTTTATATCTTCTAGTGGCCTCACTACTTCCTAATGTATCTTCACACATGTGTACAAACAGAACACATTTTGAAGAAATATCCATAAATTAGTTTTTTTAGGGGGGTAATCTAGTGTCCTGCTGAATAAGGCAAGAGAGCCATTTTGGTATATGTTTAAGGTTAAGAATGGGAGGGGTTTACTTTGATGGATGAATGTAAAGATTTAGGGGAATCTTCTGGAGTAGCTTAAACCTGCCCCATCTGTCGGGGGTGCCCTTTAGCCAGAACTAGAGAGTTTCTGGATCTCTGCAAAGGGTTTCTCAGCATATTTGCAGCTTTTGGTTGGGAATGCAAGGATTGGATGTACCTTGTGTGATGCTTTTCAGGTGCCCATGTGGCAGCCAAAATCCTAAGTCTCTTTCAAAAAAATACTTATGTGGGTTAATCACCTTTCTAGATATTAGTTTGTATCTAATTAAGACCTAACTTGGGCCGGGTATTTAGCTCAGTGGTTCTGGCGCCTGCCTTGCAAGTGCAAGGACCTGAGATCGATCCCTGGTACCAAAAAAAAAAAAAAAAAAAAGATCTAACTAGATCTAATTAAGATCTACAATTTTGTAGAGCTTACCATAAAGTGAAAGTAGAAAAGTTAGACTAATTTGGATTCAATCAATACATTTGTGTAACTAAAAAATGTATTTGTTTTGAAAGCTTAACAATATGTCATTGTTACTAGGACGTATTTCATTAGCCTTTAAAATGTCATTTAATTAAATTTAGGGTTATTTAGGCTTGGAATCTTGAAGTTTATTCTACTGGAGAAAATTATAGAAATTGTTTTATAAAAATTTTTCTTTGGTCAGTTTACTAAGTTACTGAGTTCTTAGAAAGTTCCAAACACTAATTTTTATTATGATACCTTAAAAAAGTTTATACTCTAGTTTAGTCTCCATAAAGTTAGAAAAGGCTTATTCTTTTTATCTTTTTCTGATGTACTATTGCTTTTCAGGGTTTGACAATACTTTGAAATTTTGTGGAGTGTAGTTATGAATTAAAAATATTTTACACTTTTGATTTATATTTTACCTCTGTAGTTTTTTGGAAGTTACCAATTGTTACATCTTTGAGTTTTTGTCATGTGAATCATTGCTCCTTAGCTTGATTATATTAATTTCTGTAAATGTTGCTGAGTCAAAAATTTTAATTGATAATGAAATGATGTGGCAGGCTTTTTAAATGAAAGTACAGTATAAATATCACATAAATGAAAAATGGCAATTATGCCCAATTCAAGTAGAAACTAATTTTGCTACATTTATTATTTTTAATAAGTAGCCTTTACTTTTTGATGAGCACTTTTCCTGTCAGATCCTACGGTAAGCATTGGTTACTTGGTAGAGTTCACGGTGACACTTTGGCCTTATTAGGAACAACTCTTGAAGAACCATATCGTAGTTTAATGAAGTAGATACCATTAAGAAAATGGCTTTTAGAAATATGTACAAAGATTTCTTTCTAGAAGGGGTTATTTCCTTGACTATTTTGTTTAATTAATTAATTTTTTTTTGGTACTGGGGATTGAACTCAGGACCTTGCACTTGCAAAGCAGGCAGTGGCACCACTGAGCTAAATCCCCACCCCTTCCTTGACTATTTTGGAGAGTTGATTTTATAATTTTTCTGTGAGTGAATGAAAAAGAAAGTAAATATATTATTTATTAAAATATTAGAAGCCCTACTTATAGATGAGAAAACTGAGGCATATGGAGGTTAATAATTGGCTTAAAATTATAAAGGTGGTAAGTGGCAGACCTTATTTCAACTCAGGATATGGGCTCCAGAGTATGCTCTTCTAATCAGTTTTTGTTTTTTTTTTTTGCTAAAAATAAGTTAGATATTTTTTGTGTATAGTTTAATATTCACACAAATGCAGTGGCTTAAGCAACATGAATTTATTATCGCACAGTTTTGTAGGTCAAAAATCATACAGGTCAAAAATCAAACAGTACTTTGATTAAAAAATCAAAGTACTGGCAGAGGTATGCTTTTTCCTGGCCTTTCTAGGAGGGACATATTTCTTTGCCTTTTCCAGCTCCTATAGGCTGTGTCACATTGCTTGGCTTATAGCCTCCTTCCACTGAGCTAAATCCCCGGCCCTACAAGTTGCATCTTTTTGACTCACTTTTTTCTCTTTTGAGGATTCCTGTGATTAGATTGAGTCTATCTGGACAATTCAGGAAAATATATCCATCTGAAGGTTTTTGAACTTAATCACATATGCAAAGTTTCCTTTGTCTTGTAGGGTAATCTATACACAAGCTTTAATGGTTAGGAATGGATATCTTTGGAGAACTATTATTCTGCTTACCAAACTCTACATTGCTGATTTTCTGACTTAAGTTATGTTTAGTAACAAACACATGAAAAATTTGACTTGAAATTATGTAGTGAATTCTTTTTAAGTAATTTCTGTTCTAGTCTTTGGTACTATATTAATCTGGATCACGCTATTAAAGGAGATTGTATAAATGAGGAAGATGTAAATTATGTAGAGACTGAATAAAATGTCACGAAGTACATGTAAAATCATGGGACTGATGAAATATACTATAACAAAGGGCAGAAATTTTGTCACTTTCTTAATAAAGAACAGTAAGTCCTACAAGTCTATTTGTACAGTTCTCTGCAAGTCAGTCTGGAAAGTAACGGCCACTTTCAGCAGGGAATTTAACATAGGCTCTTAAAGCTTCCCTCTCATCTTGTGAAACAGTAGGATTGAGAGTGTAATTCATTAGAATTGACACTTTCATAGAGGAAGTTCCAATGGGGAATCCCTAGGTAGAACAGATTTCCCATTGGGGTGCCATAAATTAAGGTTGGAGGTGATTCCTGAGAACTTTCAGGTTATTATTAATTTAATGAAAATTTTGATGGCTTGTGAATGAGTCATTTTTTAGATGTCTCTTTTAGAGGTAGAGTTGTGAATGACTTTTCTATGAGAGATTTTCTGTCATACTTTTTAAGTGATAGTTTGCAAAGTATATTTTATTTAACAGATGCAACAGTCCTATGGTGCTATTATCATTACAATTATAATTATTGTATTTTAATCTGTTATAGTTAAGTGTAATATAATATAATTAAGTGCATATTTAAATTTAATGTATATATTTAAGTGCATGGTCGCATATTTAATGTATTATAAAAGTTGTATAGACTGATGTATGTGTATATATCACTTAATTAGAAAATAAAACATTTACTTACAGACATTTACTTAACACTTACTTACAAAATACAAAGTTAAGTCACAGAAGCAAATAATAAATTAACAAAAAATGATTCGCATCCACTTAGCTTTCGTACTACATATTACTGAAGAAAAGAAATAGCATAATAAAGAACTGGGTAGATAATGAACAACAACTGACAGAAAGAAGAGTCTATGTACATTGGCATTTGTCAGTGGAGGTTAAGTATCCAGAATTTATGAAGAATCTATATAAATCAGTAAGACAAGCTAATAGACTAATAGGCAGAAGTATAGCCATGCAGTTTGCTGAAAGAGAAACTATGCTAGTATACGTAAGACAAATTACTTATAGTCCAGTTAATTGTGCATTATTTTAAAAATCATTTTATAAATCTGGAAACTGATTCCAGGCAGATTGCCTGATTAATCCATATTTGACCAAGATGGTTATTGATGGATCCTGGCCTCATGCTGTTACCACTCTAAATATGCAGGTGATGCATTTTTCAAGTCTTTGCCTTATTTTTCTCATCACAGTATTTTGAAACGTACAGGGAAACTATTTTTTAATTTAGATGTAGCAGTGAAACTATAACTTAGATAGAAGATAGGAGAAGTGTGGAGAAAAGCCAATAGTCGTAGTACAAATGTTGGTTCAAGCTTTTGGATTCCCAGTATGTCCTTTCATTTGGCAAAATGCCTTTGGACCATTTTGACTGAGCAGTTACTCCATGGGTACAAAGGCATTTCATCTGTGGATTCTTTATTCATTTTATTCACATTCCTGCTGTGATTGCTGTGATTGTTGCTATAATGAAAGTGGACTTCTTTCCTTTTTTGCACCAACATAGGTTAAGCAATAAAACCTAGAGAAAACACAGATTAAATGATTTTTTCATTTGTTGTTATTTTCCTGATATGTATTTTATTCCATAAAGTCTTGTCTGAAGCTCAGTGTTTAAGACTCTCTCTACATGGTGTAGGTGCTAAGTATCCTAATGTAAAAGGAGATGGAATTTCTCCTCTTAGAACTCATATGTAAAAAATAGTGAAGATCTGACTCTCCAAAATAATAAATGTGATACCTTTTGATTTACTTCTGTCCTTAGGTTAGAGCCTTCCTTGGCATTTTAAGTCAACTGTTCCTAAAATGTCTTTGTATATGTTTTTGTGAAATGCGATTGTTGATTTCTATGTTTGATCATAAGTGCCCTTGAAGAATATATGTAAGGGAGGCCAAGTTCAATAATAAATTCATAGTTTGTGTATTTCTAAATGTAAAAATAGAATGAGGCCAGATATTTAAAATGTTTTCATTATAAATGTTATTATAAAATAAAATAAGGACATTGCATTATTCGTATTTTAGAGATAAATATATCCATCACCCCATATGTTTCCCAGTAGATTAATAAATTATAATTTTTTTTCCTGTTCACTTCAAAGTCTTTTTACATTTTGTTTATTTTAGTTGTTTTGGTATTAGGGAGTGAACCTAGGGCCTTCACACAGAGAAATATCACCAGCCCATTTTTATTTTTTGAAACAGGGTCTCACTAAATCACTAAGTTGATTAGGCCAGGGTTGAATTTACAGTCTTCCTGCCTCAGCCTCCTAGAGTGCTGCAATTACAGTCCTGTTCCACCAGGCCTGGCTCAAAGTCAGTTGTGTGGCTGGGCTCCTCCCTCCATTCCTTCCTTCTTTCCTTCCTTCCTTCCTTCCTTCCTTCCTTCCTTCCTTCCTTCCTTCCTTCCCTCCTTCCCTCCTTCCCTCCCTCCCTCCC